>DWNH01000416.1:0-15452 GCA_018249895.1 Tiana niger
TAACGTTCCGGTGGGTCCGAGATCGATCCGCGCTCGCACCTCTAATTTATTTCTACAATAAGTATTATTTACTTGTTATAATCTAATTATCACTTATTCTTAGATGAAGAAAAACATAGTGAGTAAACTTGCATGCCTGAGTTCAGCATAACGTTTTCGAAAGGCATGTTAAAGTTTACTAACTTGCCAGCGTGGTGGGCTAAGGCCTAAATCCTTCTCACCCGAGAGGAGACATGTGCCCACAAGTGGGACAATGATAAGTTGCTGACATGATATGTCTTTTTTTAATTTGTGAAAAGGTAACCGGAGACCATTCTACTCCCGTCTACAAACACAGGGATAGGGGTAGCTGAAAAATTACTGATTTACATGTAATAGCGGATATAATAAGTATGCATCCAGATCTTAATTTTGATCCTGTTGTAGCCAAATTAGACTTGAACGGATTCCACCGCTACCCAATGCGGTTAAAAGTCATCGAGGGGCAATATCTCGCCATGATGGATTGCCACGAGAAGTTCGTGTTCCTCCTGGGCAAGCAGCCGCCAGCGGGGAAGGAGGTCGACCAACGCATCAAAAAGATGATCGATTTGTATTGGCCAGAGGAACACTAACGTTACAACTTTGTCTATTAGCTAGATATATAATTTAGATGAATCCCAGAATCCACTGATAACACAATTTTTGGAGCTGAAATTTGGAATATTGTTTTTGTATTATTGAACTGTAATTGAAATTAAACTTTATCTATGGTAAATTGGTATGTAGTGTAGTTTGGGCAAATAAAAAAAGTAATTAAACCCTTGTTAGTTTTTTTTTTGTTATAGAAGAAAGAAGGTATGTTTCGTCAACCATCGTTTACGCGTAATCGCTGCAGTAGGTACTTATCTACAAAACCCTATTTAAAAAAAAACCTTCGCTTTCAAATAGGAAATTAGACATTTAAAGATTGCACACCTAAGAAGATCTAGAAGCCAGTCAGTTAAAACATTCACCTATTAAACAAAAAGTCAGTACGTTGCAACCATATGATTAGACATTGCATAAGTCAAATAACGTAAGTGGACAATTAAAGTGTAATTTAGTTTTAGTGCACGCCGCGAGGGTGAGTCCCGGTATCCGGTAACACGACACGGGAAAACTGACCAATACATTGTGCATTAATTTTAATTCTCCCCAGCCGATCGATAAAAACCAAACTTTGAAAACGTATAAAATTCATACGTCTATACGGCTGATGCTTATCCTAGTACAATAAAACTGAATGAATATATAACGCAAAATAAAAAAAACTTATTTTTATACTTAGGTATGTATTTAAGTAAATGGTATTAATCTAAACGTTTAGAGGTCCACTGTTCCACAGAGGCCTGCTCTGATTTTGTGATTTTCTTTTTTATTTTTTTTATTTAAAAACTTTTAGCTTGGCTTAGCTTGAACATTCATTCCTTACGCTTACCGGACTAGGTATCACTGGATTTATACATAATCTAAGATAAATCTTTTGAAATCCACTTCAAATATAATAATGATTCTGAGATTATTGCTAAAAGTATAAAGTATATACCTATACATATTTAACAAGTAGGTACTTTTAACCTTCATATAATAAATTTACTCATTGGCAATTGGAATAGGTTTTACTAGGTATTAGATAACAAATACCAAATAATCGTTAGATGTGAAAAAACCATTACTTTCCACTCCATCGTAACAAAACGCAACCCCATAAATACAGTAAGCACCACTCAAATTAAGTGTGGCTCGATCAACAGTCATTTTCGGTTACAATTAACCACACATTTGAGTGAAAAGTCAACCACCCACTCCAATTGATTTATTGTGCCCCACGAGTTCCGCCATTGTATACAGACTTTTATTATATGACGCACGCAACTGTCACTGACTGGAAGAGCTCTTTATTGCTGTCATGTAAATATTTGTTTTTATATATCTCTTCTATTTCTATCTTGGCACCTACAGATCTTACCTTTATCAATAAAGGTACCTAATAATTATACTAACATTCACCCAAATAGTAACTTATCTACAACCTACAATAATATTATACTATTTTTCTTATTTTATGACGGTGGTTACTGGGGAACGAGCATGTAAGAATCCTGATGTTAAACGGTCAAGAGCATTTAGTGTCTTGCGCAGAGAATATACACTTGCGGCAGCGCGTTTATTGTTTAAGAAAAAGTGACCTCAATAGTGACAAAACTTTTCAAATCCAAACGCACTAACTGCTTCGCACTTTAATTTTGAATTCAACTCCTCCTGTGTCCACCTGTGTCATACATCCAAACTGAAGACCGAATCATAAAATATTTATAGTAGGTAAATGTGAAGTTTGATTAAAATTAGAATGCTTTATTTTTGTTATATTATTATAAAAATTATAAAAAACATACAACTTTGATTGCTAACATAATTAACTATATAACTAAGTAACTAACACTTTTATAATAACGAAATATAGAAACAAAATAAAAAATACAAAATATAAACAGATGTTAATGTAATTTACATACAGCTTAGTTACTTCCAGTAAAATGTGTGTGCATGTCGGTTGGCGTGTGCCGCGAAGGGTGCAACGCTGTTCATTTGTCTAAACGCAGTAGCATTTTGAAGGGCACTTCGCCGAGGGCTGGGAAAGTGTTGCACTTTACAAAAAGTTAAAACGCTTCGCGAGCAGTCAAGTAGTCACCGGTTATTTCGTTAACCGCTGTGCTTTTTGTTTAAAGCCAGTAATTGTTGATTTCACTTACTACCTACCTACGTAATAGCCAACTTACTATACTATTGACTATCCAATACTATGTAGAGTATAGACATATACATAGATGTCTCCTGACGTAGATTTCGACTTACAGTAAGGCTTATTAAGCACATGTAGATTAAATCGAGAAATACAATGTAATCACTTTGTAAGTTTTCAAATTACTGTTTCAGACTGTTATTAAGCCAAGAATTCCAGACAATTATAGGTACGTCACGGCCGACTCATTATTAAAAGTTCAAACTGTAATAACCGCTGAAATAAGCAGATACGAATCAGTGGACGACGAAACATGAAAGTGAACGTAATTTTCGAGTGTTTGCCGTCTATATCGATGGAAAACTTTTTCAATTAGGTTCTTTTAGAATTGGTGGACCTAATAACCATGAAACAGAAATCAAAAAGTCGTCATTCGCCGTACATGTAATACCTAACTATTTTAAAGCAAATGAGAAATTAATGGAATTTTAAACACTTTATATTTTACATTTATAATTTTCAACACTAATAATTTTGATGTTCTTCTTAAACATTGCTTTTTTGTTGCAAAATTTAAATTTAATTTTATTATATTTTAATTTAATTTAATTAAATTCTATAACTAAAATTTTAAAATATGTGACGTCACACTAGGCTGAAGGGGGTTTCACAAATGTGACCTCCTGTGACAAGGACGGGGGATGGGGTTAAAAATCTTAAGATTTGTGTGACAAAATTTATGGATGGCCCCTTAGCATCCATATAGTTAACATTGTAGGTATATTAACAACTGCATTAAAAAAAACTGCGCTGAACAAATAAATCAAAGAAACAAATTACACGAAAACATCTTATTACAAAAACGAATGAAACGGGAACATTTATACCGTTCAATGTATAATTAGAACACATTAACGTTGCATGCTAACTGTTGGGAAAATTCGGGTAATGAGCGAGGGTGACTTTTTGACTTAACAACATCTAGTCGAAAAAATGTCGTAAGCGACATTTTCCTACAAAGTACCTTAAATACTATCTGTTGCTTGCAACTGCAATTGTACTGCAAAAATACATTGGCTGCTAAACAAGCTAAGGCCTTAGTCCTACGTGAGGTCGTAAACAAATGCGTTGGCATCTCTGAGGACTAATATGGTCGCCTCGTATTTAGCGAATTCTAGCAACCACACCATCAGCGTCTGAGATAAACCATTCCATCCGTTTTGGGATCAGTAACCAGAAAGTGTAAACGGAACCCTAAAGCCTTAGCCGCCCGCCTGTCTTCAATGGAAAATGTAAACGTAATGAAAATTACATAACTGTTAAAACACCAAATAATAAAAATAAAAAATAGTTAAAAATACGTAAAATAATTTTAAACCGATATAGGTGCAACCTCTATCGCTGAAAATAAAAAAGACGACATATTAACGTGTTTAACATAAAATTTTTAAGCAAAATCCTATCACAATCGTGTTGTTTATCTACATAATTAGTATTTATGTTAACTTTTGCGGACCGATACGAAACCCTTCATATGCGTTCGCACTCGCGCTTAACCGGTATTTCGTTTTTGTTACTTATGACATTTTTATTTCAAGCGTCGTTATGGGAACGTTCATATTGCCAATTAAATTAGACAACTGTTTAATTATATCGACCGATTTATCCCCGCTAATTGCGGCCCTCGGCCTAATTAAGGCAGTACACACGAATTATAACGCTTTTTTCTGTTACTACAGTAATATGAATAAGAATTTGATTTTTTAAAGTAAGTAATCCTGTCATGTTATGTGTCTAATTAGGCTCCTGTGTTAATAGATAATTGCAGTAAAGCTGTTATATAAAACGCCGTATAATAATTTTTATTATTAGATGCCTGCTCATACCTTTTTATTACAGTAGGAAATCTTTAGATAGTTATTCGTGATTTCTTGATCTTGGGAAGAAACCAAGGTAGTAAACCTAATTTACATAGATGTTGCACTAGCCCTATCAGACCTAGAAATTTGTAGCCACAACAAAAATGCTAGCGACTTTCCTACTGGGGGAGGCCCAGTACTCCACAGTTCATAGAACAGTCATCTCTTTTGGGTAGGTAATACAAGTACCTAATAGCTATCATGTAGTAGTGTCTCCATCTATATACTGGAAGTATAAGTTAAACGTATGGACCTATATAGCACGACATAAACATGTGAAGTTCCACAATATAGGTATACCAAATTGAAATACAATTTAAGCCATATTATGAAAATCAGATTGAACACCAAAAACGTACCTACCTGTTAAATGAAGATAGATACATGATTAATTCCATATCCCATATCTACCTACCTACTTATAACATCTACCAAAACTTTACACTAAAATAGATAATTAATACGAAGGCACCAGCTAAGTATTTACATATATCGCATAAACATGAGTAGGTATAAATAACTAGGTACTTACAGCCAGGTATAATCAAAATATATTTTTAATATTATTATCAGCAGGTTGGACCCATTAACTCGTAATTCGTATCAAGGGTGTCAAGTTGCGATTAGCTTAATGACTGATAGATACGTCTGATGCTGATGAGCCTTAAAAGATTTTAATACCAACCTACGGACTAAAAATCAATTTATGGTTTAAGTAGGTACATTATAAAATAATTTTGTTGGTGGCAGTTTACGGGCCAAATTTAAGTAGATACCTAATTTACTTCATAATTTTTTACTGCAATAAGTACCTAGGCAAGTTGCTTTTCTTAAATAGGTACCTACCACAATATTCAACAGTTACGTAAGTTCTTAATAAGATACCTACCTTTAGAAATAATCTTAGTTAAATTTAATACGTTACGTAGGTAGGTACCTACCGTAGGTACTTTACCGACGGTACCGTGGAGACGGTAGAAAAGGCAAGGAAAATCGATTTGTGTTGTCTTTGTTTTGTTTAAAAAAAGGCAAAATGTACCTGATTCCAATTTTCATTATTCTTCATTAACAGCATATTATATACAATCTATTCAGTAACAAACCGAGACTAAGTGCCTAAGTGCAGCCGAATGTTTCCGTTCGGGTCGTCTTTGCCGCCATTACGGAGTACGACAGTGACTATGATACAATTACCAACCACTGAATAATTTGATAGGGGAAATGATTGATACAACAATCACAAGTAATCACAATCGTGCGAGAGCGATTAGGCCCCCGTGGGCAGCGACACAGGGCGCCGCTCAGGACCCGACAATTGCTTACCGACGATTTAATCAAGTAGGTACCTACTCCTACTTTCCTAATGGTTTTCTCTCTTCATTAAATTGTAATAATGGACACAGTTTTTGTCTTCGCCGCGCAATGGGCGTGTCCGTGGACTAATGCAGCAAATCTACCTATCATACTACCTTCATAAAAATACCTTTAAATTAAAGTCATTATGAATAAATTAGTACGCTACAGTTCAAGACCATCGTAAGTTGGAGGCAGGTGATCAAAGTTTTCTTTTGAAAGTTATAAAAACTGATCGTTTTGAAATGTTTTTTTAGCTACAGATTCATTGTAGGTAAGTAACTTTTGTGTCATGCGATTTGACTATTACAGACAAAGTCACAATTGCTTGACGTTAAATAACATTTTAAGACCTTCGAATCAACTAATCGGTCGATAAAGGTAGGTATTACAAAATTTTTTTTGATAGCGAGAAACATACAGTTTTTATCACAAGATATTTATTTAATGTTGCTTAAATCCATCCCTTAAATTTACCCAATTAACAATAGATAATCCCACGCATAATAAGTGCCTTAATGAGTTCAGAGGCATATGTAAATATGCGGGTCTACAAGATGCACAATGAAATTCCTTGTAAACTAAAAGTACAAATATATTGATCGAGTTTATTTGGTATTTATGATTTGGCACAGTAAAACAAGAAAAATTGTAAAAAAAGGTATAAAAAAGTTCACGGCATAAGTCAATGATGTGACGATCGCATGTTTATCCGTGTGTATATGCAACGCCATCTAGTATTCAATTATAAAGCCGATATTCCATCGTACGATTGGGATCAGCCATGTATCAGCGAACCAAATAGCGACATCTAACGGGTTATTGGAAAATTAATGAATTACGTAGTAATCACATCCTATTCATTTAGAATGCCCGTTGCCTTCGAAATTAAATTTTTCGTTACCTCGATACCTACGACCACATTGAACTTTTATTAAATAGATTGAAATAGATTATAACTATGTTAGTGTAAATGAAAATACCATTAAAATCTATTTCACGTAGTAGTTACCTATTATACTTAAAAAATGGTAATTCATTATAAAGAATACCTTCTCTCTAGATTTCGAGATACATACGTAATCCCAAAATATATATTCTTAGGTTTGTAGATTTTTAGAATAGAATAGCAAATAGCTCCACAATGAAGTTTTGTTTTTTTTTTTGAATAAAAGTAGCAAACGAGCCTGCAGGCCACCTGGTGTTACGTGGTCACTGCAACCCATGGACATCCAGTTTCAAGTTAAGGCAGTACCTTAGTCCTACCTGAAATCGCAGTTTAGTTTTAGTTATATGTGTTTTGAAAATTTGTAATATTATTTAATCAGATTATTCAATGAAACAACATAATATAATTATTTACACATTTATTACTTTGTACACATAAACAGTACACGATATATAAAACAGGTCCTAGTTAAAACATTCTACTACATTTCTTTACAGCTTAGGTACCTGGTGTGTGCCTAATAACCGCCTCGCAAACAATAGAGTCGAAGGGAATGTATAGAAATTAAGTAAATTATAAGATTAAAGTCATATCACTAATCAGAAGAACAAAATTCAAAGCAGAAATAACATATATGAATATTATAATACAATACACATATTGACTAGCCTCAAGTCTTACACTTTATAATACTGCCTAAGGACCCTATATTACAAGGTTAAAATATACGGCATTAAACATTACTACTTAAGAATGAACAAAGATAAAACTACTAAATAACACATGTATGTATGTTATGATATCAATAAATAGATATGCAAATAAAGTTAATCCGCCATAAAAAAATGAAAAAAAGAAAGTGTTATCTCCCGACTATTTTAATCCTGATTTTAAATATCTATGTATGTGTAAAGTCAATACTATTATAAAGTTTGTTTTTAAGTCAGTAATGATAAAAAAATTGATTAGTCTCTAACTATACAGTGCAAATCCTTAAACAAACCCTAAAGTACAATTTAATGTCGGCAATTATTAAAACTTAAGTTGAGCTAAATATGAAAAAGAACTAATATCATAAGACGAGCTGTTGACAAGCTGACAAGTCGACTCCATTTTCACGTGGCAGGTCTAAATACTAAATGCCACAAAAACAGTACACTAAGTGGTGCAATCTCATAGAACCAATAGAACTCAGGCACGCTCTATCACACACTTTAAGTGCTGAATCAGTCGTTTACTACTTGAACTTTAATAAGATTTAGTAAAATAATTTATATAAATTTCATAATCACTGAGGTATCGATAAATAGTCGTTTTTACAACAAAACACCTAGCTAAACACTCGTTATTTTACCTACAATATTTTTAACTATTTAAAATTATATACATAGGTACAAAAATCATTAAAAAAAAATTATATAACATTGTTACATTTAATTAACAGTCAATCATTATTATACTTCATTCAGTTAAAAGCTACGTAGTATAATAATTAAAATAAATAATCATTTTACAATGTGGTACACATTTGAACTTTGTCGATTTCTATTAGGACACAAATAATGTGCATCCTCACTTTTTTTTACATAAACAATAGGAAAATGCTACAAGAAATGTATCCAACTCCTAATTGCCCAAAGGCATAAGAGCTGATTGATAAGTTTAAACTAAAACAACATACGAAGAAGAAATGTAAAGTATGTACAGAGCAGCATATCACAAGATGGCTTCGAACACGAGGTGAATTCAAAATGGCCGCCCATTCTGCGGTCGCTCAGGCAGCTTTGGTGGCACGTTAGGCACCGGTCGGCTAGTAACACAGAAAATAATAAATAAATATCATGTTTTTCTCTAAAAGTATATAAAAGGAAAATGTATTTACAATGATATTGATACAAATATATACAGTTCAACTACATTTAATTCAAAAACTAATTTTATTTTTTATAAAACACTTTACGTATAAATACAATGTCTAACAATGTTTCACAGTCTCATGAATTAAAAAAAAATTAAAAAAGGTTTTCAGTAAATGTACAGTATTGTATAGCATGGGATTATATAGCTTTACTCCAATAAACAGCTAACTACTTAGGATACTAATGTACATAGAAGAAGCAGTTATTTTATCATGGCCGAGTTACATTTAAGAAATACATACATGCTTGCAATACATTCACGATTAGTATTAGGTGTTACAATTAATTCGTAGCGAATATCAAGAGATGACGTGGGTATTAGTCAAATGCTTTTACCTTCAGAAACAAATTTATCTTAAATCAGCTATTATTTATACGACTCATCATACTTTCACTTGTTAATAACATATGTTACAATTGGACTGGCCTCTTGGTCTAGTGGTTAGCGAACCTGACTGCTAAACGGGACGTCGTTGGTTCGATCCCCACCCAGAACAAATGGTTGTGTGATGAGCACCAATATTTGTTCTGTGTCTGGGTGTATTGTTATCTATATAAGTATGTATGTATTTACAAAAAAGATATGTATGTATGTTAATCAATTGTCTGGTTACCATAACACAGGCTCTGCCTAGTTTAGGATCAGATAGCCGAGTGTGAGTTGTCCCAAGATATTTATTTATTTATTTAGATATCTCTAAATTTATACTTATAAACCTTTACTTTCATATGAATAAAACTGCTGCGGGAAGCCATCCATCCGATTTTAAACGTACCTTCAAACTCTGATATATGAAGTCCTAACCCACCCGTGTTCTCCAGATATTCCTCCTTTGGATTATCACCTGTTCCGATGGCTCAAGGTTTGTCAGCGGAGAAAGTTATTTCTTATGAAGAATGTAAAAATTGGATTCATTCATGGGTTGCCTCTAAGACGAAGCGTTTTTCCTACAGCGTATCCGTCTCCTACCCAAAGGATGGGAAAAAGTAGTGACAAGCGATGAACAAATTTTTATTAATGTATTTTTATTATATTTAAATTTAAAATAAATCGTTTCTCTCAAAAAACGCAACGAACTAATTCAACACTTAATGTAATAACACTATCATGCTTAAATGTTATACTTCAATAAGATTTAAACTGATTAATTCTGCAGTAATAAATAAAATCATTAGAAGAAAACATACATTCCCATTTTATATAACACTTATATAGATAATATATTTAAATATAATCTTATTGAAATATACTTTAAAAATCAAAAGAGCTTGCTTACCTATTATTATATCCTTTAGGAAATTATTCAAATTAATTGATTAACTGAAGGAAGTGTGGTTGATTATGTTTAAGTTATAATATACCTACTGGAACAAATCAAACATCTTTAGTACACATATAGCATTTAATTATTCTATTTATACAGCATAAGATTAACAATATTCATAAACTATATCAAATCCAACAATCTCTGTGTATACCTTCTCGATGGTATTAACGCTATTAACAAGAGAGCAAAACGTTACACGATAAATAACTGTCATATCATAATATCGTTAATGTCGATATAGAGATGAACTATAGCGTTTATATTGTGTAGGAACTCGGTTTAGGGCGCCGGCCTTCCGAGGGCGGCGCTCCTCTTACGCAGCTCCGACGAAGCAGTGTCGACCACGCTATTTATTGTATACTTATTAATGTTGTGAACAATGCAAACGTTCCGTGATTGTTTATGATAGGAGGTACGTGGGAGATGACAGCTAACGAGAGATCGAATGGTGTTAATGACTTAGATGTAAACGTCGCATCTACACGAACGATAAATTTCAAGATTAAAATTCCATTAGTTTTATATGTTAAATATATTTATTAACGATTTCATTTTGTATCACCAATAAAACTTTCTAGTAATTGACCAAAGATATCGCTAACAGCAACAATATAAGAGAAAACTGCTTTGGTCTCAGCCATTATAAGTACATACAATTAATATTACGTACAAACTTTTAAAGTCAACACTTTGTAACTAGTCACACGTGTTACGTGAATAAGCGACCGCCAGTCGTACATCGATGCGACCGCAAATATAAAACACGAGATAAACTTGGTTACAATCATTTGTATAGAATAAATGCGTACAATTTATATTATTTTGTTTCGCTACGAGAGACGGAAGAAAGAGATATAGAAGATAGAGACGAGCGTGTGTGTCTCTAAGCTACTGGAACACCTAGACATCGACGTGTGAACAAGTGGCGAACTGCGCTACGGCTAACACTACACGCCGTTGACACTAGTGGCGCTCTCTAGAGCCTCACTACTTGTGAAGCTGTAGCACTTTACAAACGGACCCTGTTAAGCTAAAAAGATCCAACCAACATTTTTTATGAAATCGAGGTGTATACGTAACCTTAATATACTGATTCAATTTCATGAATGCATAAAAGATCCTGTCATTTTGATCACATTACACTACCAAAACTTTTAACTGTATCAATATTTAAAAAATTTAACAAAAACGACGTACGTATCACGTACATATATCATCATATCTACATATGATTTCTCAAATATTAAACAGTGACCTAACAGGTAAATTGGATGCTTTTTGCTCAAAAGGGTCCTGAACAATACCGTGATATGCTATATCGGACCCGACGCCAGCGCGCCGTTACGACGTTACAACGTTATGTTACAACGCTCATCGCGAAAAAACCATACTACATAATTCAATATACACCTATTATCTTAAGACTCTGTATGTAACCTTTACAATTTATTACATAAAATAATTTAATTACATAATCCCGCAATAGCACAGGCAATATTATGTACCTTAATACGTCACTCGGAGTACGCGAGTCGCGTACCTACTATTCAAAACGATATTCCTAAAATTACTGCATTATCGTATTTAGACTGCAGTTAATACTGAATTTTTAGTATAGCAATTAGTGTTTAAACCACTACAATTTCATTAGAAATTTTGGAATGTATAAACAAGTCTATAGAACCATAAAATCCGTGCGATATATTTGATTATGTTTGTTTACCGGATTCTGATAAAAACTCCAACATCTAGTTTACAACAGCAACGTGCTAATATGTGATGTTTTCAATATCACTATCGTATATTATTCAAAATTTGTCATAGTGTGTGTGATCTTCGAACCTTTCATGTGATAACTAATTTAATTATTATATTCAAAAATTTGAGCAACAAAACAATTGTTGCAGCCAATCCACACTAACTAGTACACTTACAAAGTGTAACAGAAGATAATTAATATAACATTAATTACCTAAACTAAGGTAACATCGGTTACGTATCACAAGCAGCGTTACGCTGCTACACAATCAAAAAGTGCTCTTCAACGCAACTATTACAGTTACAGTACAAAATAATAATTATGTTTTACAAAACAACAATTAACTTTACAAATTAAAACACCCACAGTAGATTTATTTTATTCTTGTCTCTATACAATGAGTGAATTGCGAATACTCGGGGCAAAATTAGACATAGTTAGTAATGGTCAGATTATCAACAAAAAAGTTAGCGTTACACTTTCAAGATTTTATCAGGATGCCTTTCACAAAGCACCGTTCACACAAATGGGGTGTTATAACATTAATATTACAAACACAATTGATAATAGCAATCGTGTCCACAACACAAGCGGAAGCGTTATTTAAACAAATTAAAATGTGAACATTAATACACTCAAGAAGCAAGGTTTGTGTGTCGTGTCTCTTCATAATTGTTTGTCAAAACAATAAGAAAATTTATAAGGCCCAGTATATTAAGCACACATTTTTTCTTCTTTAATAACAACAGTAAATTTACAAATTTAACACGTGAGTCGTATAAAATCAAAGGCGGCTCTACCATTTTATGCTATCGCGTAAATAATAGCTTACTTTCATATTATCATTGTGTAGCTATACAAGAGAAACGCCCATGGATTAAAACTCATTTTAAACATCAATCATAACTGATTTTAACTTGGAAAATATTCATTTTTTTCGCTTTGGCCAAAATGAGTTAAAATGTAGCCTGTAGAGTTAAATTATAGCCGCCTTTGATTCTATACGATTCACTATATATAATAAGGGCTAACTGTCGTAAAAAAATAGAAACAATGAATGTTAGAATACGAACGTTCGTCCGTATCAAAGAAACAAATTCTAAATGGTCAAAGTTGCGTTTTAAAAATTTACAAACAACAAAATATGCAGTCCGCTGTAGTTATTGCATCTAAAACGCAAGTACTATCGAGCTCGAACTGAAACAAACTTTCATCCAAGACTGATTACTCACACACTGCTTCACACACGTAAATAGAAAATATCACACAGACAGCTCTGGACACTGCGGACATTAATATGTTGGGTGTTGGACAGAGCTGGGCACAAGACCGTTAATTAACGACGTTAACATTTCGAGTAACGGATTAACTTTTGAGTTAACTTTAAAAATTGTTATCGGATTCATTAACATAAGTTATTTGATTCCGTTAACATAAGTCCGTTAATCGTTAATTAAGTACCTACCATGAAAACACGCCCTAACAATTACTACGGATCACATAAAAAAAAACTTGATCTGAGATCTTATGGTCATGGAAGATCGATATTTTTAAATGATCTCACACCATCGAACATTCGAACAAACCTGGAACATTCGAAAATCGAATCGTTTTTGTATGACGAGTTAACGATTAACGTTAACTTCCGCGAAATCTTGCAAAATGTGTCGCTTTAACGTTTAAAGAAGTTAACTTTTTTTATTAACAGATTAGCGATTAACGAAGTTAACTTTTTGATTAACGGTGCCCAGCTATGGTGTTGGGAGTTTACTTGAATCGGGCGAAGGCGGAGCTGAGCTCGTTCATAGCAGCGTTGGTGACGGCCTGTCCCACTGCCTGGTTGATCTGTTGGCGCATGTGCGGGGGCAGCTGGCCCACGGCGCCCGCCGCTGCGCCCACAGCCGACCCGCCTCCGGGACGCCTAGTATGCATCAGGGTACAGTTTTACAATACATCGCGGTTCTTATAGGTGGTAGGCTACCGCCCCACCGCCACACCCAATTCTACCGTGAAGCAATTTATTGTGTTATTCGCTAAATACGAGGCGACCACCTTAGTCCTCAGAAGTAGCAAAGCATCTATTTGCGATCTCAGGTAGGACTAAGGTACTGCCTGAAATTGCAAATGGATTTCCATGGGTTGCAGTGACCACTTAACACCAGTTCGCCTGCACGCTCTCTTGCTACTTTCATTCAATAAGAAAAAAATCACAATGAATCATCTATAATTAAACCGCGTACAATACCGTGACCTCAACGAAAAATATTGCCCATGTACATAACTTTTAAGGTGTTAAATTCCATAAAAATAAATCAAACACATCTTACAGATAACATAGAGATTACTATAGCTCTCACAGTTGCTCTGTAAGATGTTCCGAGTAATGTAACTGCCACAATGTAACATTTATAAAGTAGGACCGAAAAGCGAACCAAACCAACTCTTACAGGGTAACTGTGATCTACGTAATCCACATATCGATTGCTCCTCTACGTATATAATCGTATGTGTGTAATGCCAAATTTACAAGACACAATTTTTGAAGACGTTTTCTTTAACAGAATTGTTGAATTTAATTGGAATGAGATTCAAGTCAAAAATTCTTAATTATTATTATTTCTTTAAATATCTTTTATAATTTCTTGACTTTTAAATGAACACCATTAACAGTACCCAGAACATTAACACATATATTTAATAATTTAAATTATAAAATTGTGGGATACGACTATTTACGTAGGAGATATGTGCTCATTTATACACTTAAAAGTACACAAGGAAGAAACAAAGTACATTTTATGTGCCAAACTATACATCTATTATTGTCTAATTTCAGTCACACTAGTTATAAATATTATAAGAAAAATACAGCAAATCATTAAATTAAACGTTATCACATTGAAGATCACACACATATTAGTATCAAACGCATGCAGTGCATCCTGACCACTACATTCAAGTGAAACGTAGTTTCAATACGAGAATATTGATCATAAAATAGTAAACACCGTTACAAAATAGCGCGTATAATTGTATACATAAGCTATTACGCCTTATTGATTGAATGCATCAAAAGTTATAACTTGTAACTAGACACCTAATAAGGGCTACAGTAAAGAGTATCTCTCAATGAGCAGCCAATTCATTCGATGAGACCACAACCGCTATCTATATCCCGATATATAATTGCATGTTGCACAACGAACTGAAAACATGGAAAATTTATTCTGCCCTCATAATAGCTGCTCACGAAAGAATAAAAAATTTGTAAACTACCAGTAACTAAATAGTTAATAAACATTTATTTTCTATTTTACCTTTGGAAGCAACATCATTACATTACATTTCATAAGTATTCATGATTTTTAAATAACTAATAATATTGTATATAACATATGTATAAATATTTATAACTTTACTGACTGATTGTTAACTTATTACAATTGATGTTGTCTAGCGTT
>DWNH01000417.1:0-15438 GCA_018249895.1 Tiana niger
CTTTCTCGCTCGTCATCTATCCT
The DNA here is from genome assembly GCA_018249895.1 of Tiana niger. Taxonomy (NCBI): domain Eukaryota; kingdom Metazoa; phylum Arthropoda; class Insecta; order Lepidoptera; family Hesperiidae; genus Tiana; species Tiana niger. The sequence continues at coordinate 24 of DWNH01000417.1, forward strand.
CTGACTATAAACGTCAAATAACCAATCTCTCAGCTGAGCCAGAGAGGTGACTGACTGCTTGACGTTGTGTGGCTTGCTCCGTTGTTCTTTCTGGTTTCACAGTTTGCGAGAAAATTTAGTGATAAAGTGAAAAAAATAGATACAACTCGAGTGAAAAGAAACACCATCCACCATGAGTGAATTAAGTCAAGAAGAGGTAAGTGCTATATTTTGTAAACGGACCTTGGCGTAGTGCGTATGGCCAATCTAATTTCGTAACAAAACAAAGCGTTTGTGTGACGATTTTCAATATCGAAGTGCGTGTATTATTTGCACGTGCCGTAAGAATTTATTGTCCATTGCAGATAAGACGTCGTCGATTGGCTCGACTTGCAGCACTCAGTAGTCCCGCACCAGTGCTTGCTAGCCCTCCCGTCACTCCGGGAGGGTCCATGCCTTCCGAAGGATCAAATGTTCAGCCTCCCTCGAGTGTTTCTTCGCCGTCACCACGCGCATCAACAGAATCTAACATAAACTCTGAAAACACAAAGGATTCAAATTATTCAGATGAAGTCAATAAAAGTGATGTAACAGATGAAACCAAAATACCAGCAGATGGGTTGATTGTAACTGAGAAACCTGAAAACAATTTGTTAGATGAGATGCCAGACACAAAAATGACAGACCTGTCTCAGACCAGGCAGTATAATAGTTTTGACTCAATTGGTGATGATACTTTACTGAGCTGTGGTTCAGTAAGAGTAGGAAGTTTGCCACAGTCTACCATAGGTGGCTCAGAAGGTGCACCAAATAGGGAGGATAGTACATCAAGATCAATATCACCTCCACAGTTTGTAGAGCCCTCACCAGTACAGCCTAGGATCAGTAATACTTCACCTAGCTCTTCTCGACGGTCGCTTTCTATGGAAGTTGATGAAGTTTCCGAAAGAAATTCGCAATCTGACAATCCACAGGAGCCTATGGAAGTATGTTTATCATGTTACTCCTTTGTAGATACTTATAGTTTACTGTACAGTTTTAAAAGTGATCAATCACCATAAGGCACAATAACAATCATTCATTCACTTAACATCTTAAGTTGAACCTAGTAAAACTAATCAGCAAGCGATTATTTACAATACGCACATAATATAAAAAAATTAAAGGTGCGTGCGTGTAGAATTGATCTCGGACCCACCAATGGTAAACTAAATATCAACTATTAGGCAATTGCACATCTAGTAAACAAAGACTTTAATTGGCCCAAAACATAACAGAAATCATGATGTTACATAAAGAGCAACAGCTGCAAGCCCATTTATCTCACATCTATTGTGCCACATTGTCTCACATATATTGGTCATTGATCTTAAGAATAATATCTATCTGAAATATTATTTGTAAATTGGCTGCAATTGATATAAACTCTTAAATGACCATGAGTCTGGTATTTTCTCACAAGATTGTAACATTATTTATAAATACATATATTTATTATTTAGAGCTTTTAAAAGAGGACTATTTGTTTCATTATTAATTATAAATTATAAAAAAAGGATTATTTGTGATAAAATATGATAACAATGTAACATTAATATTTCAAAATGAATAACATCTTAAAATTGTATAGGAAGTCATACTATTAGCTGAAGATTCTATTATTGACACTTTGCTTAAGTGAATGGTGCAGAAGTAATGGAAATGACATCTTTAATTTTTCTCCTTTTGCCTTAGATTTTTCTCCTAAAATAAAAGCTAAATATACTATTCTATTGTATTTATATTTTTTATAACTTTTTAAAACTAATTGATTCTACATTTTTACCTTGTAATCTTATAAGAATTGATATATATTTACAATTAATAGATATTTACTTTATCTTGATACAGGTTGAAGATAGCGATCCTACACAGTCACCAGCTCGCAAAATAAGTCGGACACGAACTGCCAGTTGTACAGAATTAACTGAAGATCAACTTCGTTACATTGTTGCCAAGATTTTGCAAATCTCTTGGACAGAAGATGTTGCAGGTAAGACAATAGCCTACTACAACATTAAAGAGGTATTAAAGGGGTATTTTATAATCATATTGTCTTTTATTTTTTTAGATACCATTTTTGTACGTTCTGTGGCTGAATCTCTTCGGGACAATCCTAAACTCACATTAGATGAGTTAATATCTCAAGCATTAATGGATATCATAACTCAAATAGCTGAAGGATCAGGTTCATCTTATCAAAAACTTATTGCAATCTATGAGACCTCAATAAGACCAAATGAGGACAATGAGGATGATACTCAAATGGGCTCCGAATCGAATACTGACAAGACAGAATGTCCAGCTCCAGCACTGCCTATATCAAAAACTATTCCTGGCCAGGAATTAGCAGCCAGCTTTTTAATGAAATTTTACAATAACATGGCTATTTATGAGAGCAAGCACCCAAAGAAAAGTTCAGAACCTCCTGTGAATTATCTTTTACAAACTCTAGCAACTACACTCATGAATTATCTCCTGCTTGTTCTACGGGGGAAGATTGAACTGGAGCCGTGTCGAAAATCTCCCCTATTACATTCCCTTCTCAGTGGCAGGATGTCACCTGGTCTGTTACCTGGTATACTACTTGCAACTTATAAAAAACGTGAAGCTTTTGAGGAGGTAATAAATAATACCATATTACTTTTCTAAAATATGCAATTTGTAATAATTCTTAGTAGTCATAGGTCTCACTCCCTTTCATATGTGTGTATGTTTTTTAATCACTTACTAAGCACTGGCTTAAACTTAATTTTTTATTTACATAATTTGTATGCTTCGAGTGCCGTTCGTCACAGTGCAAAAAACTCCAAAATCAAGCTAAATGCTAAGTACGCTCTATCAACGTTACAACGGTTAAAAAAAGGGTTTATATGTCTGGTGTAGGTGTTCGTGCCCCTATTGATGGGCGTCCGCGAAGAGATGCGTCGGTGCGTGTCACCGCTGGCGGGGCGCGGGCCGGGCGCGGCGATGGCGGCGCTGCGCGCGCTGCGCTCGCTGAGCCAGCTGCGCGCCGGCCCGCGCCACTCCGACCGGCCCGTGTGCGCGCTGCTCGCGGAACTGCCCAGCCTCTGCCCCGCCTCTATCACCACGGCGCCCGGACGCGAGATCGCGCGCACTAGCTTCATGGGACCTTTCTTTGCGGTACGTATACTAGCGCCAGATTTGCTAAGCTTTAAAGTTGGTTCCGACCGACCTACATATGTACGCATTATTTGCCTTGGAACTGCTGCGCCAAATATGTGATATACAAAATAGTTGCACATAATATTGAACTTTAAAACAATCCTGTCAACACTTCTATACTTCTATGAGTATATATTATTCCAGATGAACATGGCTTTTCTAATTCTAAAGTTATGATTAAATTTGTCATTTAAATCAAAAAAATACATGTTTTGGGAGCTTCTACGGCGTGAGCTTATTAAAATTTATTATTTATAATACGTATTATAGTCAAATAATTTAAGAGTTATCTACTACGAGTAAAATTATTAATGATGTCAGAAAAATATGTCGTATTGACCCTGTAGTCAACCACTTCAAGTGTTTCAAGATCTGTCAGTTAAGTTGGTTCATAAATAGACAGAACATGGCCAAAAGATGTATTTAAAATGCATTTTGATGTCAGGGGCAGTTTGGATTGGAAAGTAGATGTAATTTATTAATAAAAATACATAAGTTTAGTTTAATTGGTTGTAAAAATTGTTCATTAATTTTTCATTGATATTTAGTCACAAACTTATTTAATTCTACGAGGGCGCAGCCGCCGCGCCGTTATTTATTCATAAAGGAGTAACAAAAATTCATTCTTCACATTATTTCATTAACATCATTATTTATCTTTAACATTTTAACTTAAGAATAGACTTATTTTAATCAGGCCTTTATTAACTTCACATGTACATACATAATTATGTATGTATATAAAGGAATCTTTGTTATTTTCACCCACTTTTAGACCTCTGCTTTAATTGACACTTTGCCCACTTTCAATAGGCGGTAGGCTGCCGCCCGGGGAAGTACCTGCACGCTCGTTTGTTACTTTTATTAAATAAAATACAGAAAAAAACCGAAATTAAACTGCTCGGCTTGACGATTTTAGATAATCCAATTAAATTTTTCTTTCAGATATCATTATTTGCGGAGGAAAATCCTCGGCTAGCGGAACGAATGTTCGCGTCAGGCAGCGGCGACCGCAGCCTCGCGTACGCCGTGCAGCTGGAACTGGAGACCACTCGGAACTACCTGCACGGCATCTGCCATAACATCCTCCTGTGTCCGACCGCGAGGCAGAACTTCCTTAATTACTTCGCCGCGATAGTGCAGAGGAACGAGCGCCGCGCGCAGTTGCAGACCGATGAGAGATCACTTGCTGGTAAGTTCTTCGTATGTATTTATCTATTTAATATCTATTTAATACACGAGCTATTCTTGTGTGTAGCTCAGGTGGGAAATCGGAAAAATCAGAATACACCGGTTCGAGTCTCCAGTCCGATAATTTTTTTCATATTATTTAATATTATATAATATTATTATTAAATATTACAATTATTATTATTGTTAAAAATAATCATTATTATACCTTTACAAAAAAGCTATAACAAAGATAGGATTTAATGCTTAATGGCATTTTCTACCAGTCTGATCTTGGTGCACCGTTAAAATTTGTGGCAAGTGTAAATTATACAAGTCTAATTGTAAATATTTTCTAGAATATATAACTAAAATAAAAACATATTTGTCCGGCGAAGTCTTTTAGTATTTTGTATGTATGTATGTATGTATGTAAGTAGAGCTTGGTTAGGAAGTGTTAATGCATTGATAGGTACGGCCTTCACCTTTCACTCTTAGATTTTAAACTTTTTTTATTGAATAAAAGTAGTATACGAGCACTAGGCCACCTGGTTTTAAATGATCACTGCGACCCATGGACATCCTGTTGCAACTTCAGAGAGTACCATAGTCACACTTGAAACCGCAAATACATGCGTTGCTGCTTCTGAGGACTAACACGGTCACCGTGTATTTAGTTAACTCAAGCCACCACACTTTCCTTCCAAAACATAATAAATTGCTTCACTGTAGAATTGGCAGGTGCGGTGAAACTCCTGGGCGGCCTACCACGTGTTTCGGTACTCTTCAGAATTCTTTAGGTCGAATTGTAGACAAGACTGTCCTACTACGTAAACTGTTTGTCGTATTTTCTTGATCCACTACACAACGGGATAACAATAAGTTGTCGAACAAAATGGCACATAGAGATTATAATTAAAGATAAATAAACTGAAAAAATGTGTCTTGAATTTCCTTACGAAATACAGAAAAACTTTTTCCTCGACTTAGTATTATGCATAATACCAGTACCGTCGACGGCGAAAAAAAATTGTCACTGTGCCCGGTTTGTTTGTTTAAAAACATAAATAATTCTTCTTTGTCTTAGAGAACGGAAAATTGTGTCTTTATTTCTGGAAATGTACTTATGTATTCAGCGCACATTCATTGTTGACAAACAGGAAGCGATTACCGTAATGATTCACCTTTCTTTGTAAATTCCATTACAATAATGTTTTAGGGCTCACAACTCACTGCATTCGAATAATCCAAAATTCCACGAATAGAAAATGTCGTTGGTCGTGATATCCGTATGGCCCGTATCTTCAGTAATCGTATTTAATAAAGTAAAAATTACAGTAAACAAAATATAAATAATGAATAAAAATGAATGAATAAACTTACCCTGTAATACGCTCGTGCCGCATCCAGTCGCTTTAAGTCCATACATTGGTCATTTGAACTGCTCAACGTGTATGTTTGTAGAAAATCTACCTACTTAAGTTACTTTTTACTAACAAATTGAAAATGTACCTACATAGTGTAATAAATCACGTCCGCACATGTATTGTAATGATAATTAAGTTCTGATGTAAGTGAATTTGTAATTCTTAGTGAGAATAAAGTTTCTTAAACCATAATACTATGAAATTAGGCTTCGAAAAAATTAATATTTTATGTTTTTCATTTACCTACAAACATTGCTTTAGTGATATGTTGCGTCAAATGACAATTCCCTCTGTGCACGAACAGTAACAATTAAATTGTTTACAAAACAAGCCAATATTATCGAAATCAATAGCAATCAAGCGACGTGATGTATAACGTGCATAATATTGTTATCGGGGAGATTGGCTAGCTATTTTTACTATGTTATTATCTGGGAGCATACGACAATAATAAAAGAAGCTTACATTGACTGCGCACTCCTTACGGGCGCGTGTTTAATGGTCAGCTAAAATAGATTGTATATTACGCCCCAATGTCGCTCACCTCGTCTACAGTTAACGATTTTCTATTGGCATATGGCCAATTTATTTGCTTTCCAACATCTTGATTTAATCACTGTATCTTAGTCAATTTGAGGAAGCGATAATCCGTAATTTTTTAGACATAATTCCACGTTTGATTGCATCTTCAGCATTTGTCATAAATGAGTCGTATAGAATCAAAGGCTATCTACCATTTCTTGCTATCGCGTAAATAAAATAGCTTATTTTGAATATCTGTCAGGTTATTATTGTGTAGCTATACAAAAGGAATACCTATAGATTAAAATTCATTTTAAACATCAATCGTAACTGATTTTAATTTAGAAGATATTCATTTTTTTCATTTTGACCAAAATGAGTTAAAATGTAGACAGCCGCCTTTGATTCTATACGATTCAATTGCAATACGCAATAGTATGTACGTAGAAACTACGTCTTTATTTTGTTTATGTCTACGATTTTCGCAATGTAAAGTGAATTTAACCTTGAACTACTGGTACCGTTGCCATACTAAGAGAATTAACTGCATTACAAAAACAGTTGCCTTCGGTTATTGTTTCACAGAGTATAGGTTTCTTATCTTGCCTCCAGTAGGTATTTATATTTGTGTTTAGGGTACTTTGTTGTTACGAACAGGAGAAGTTACTTATAATTAAAACGAATATTAACGTATTATATCTTCCATTGTATAACTATTACGACAAAGACTTACTGCGATGACTTAACAGTTGAACTTTTCCACCAAGTTTTCATAAATTGGGGCTCATAACATGTTATTCCCATCAACTCGCACTTACATACGTACCAAAATAAACGAAAAGAAATCTGTTTTATTATTTGCAATAATACGAGTTCTCGATCTTCTCGGGAAGTTTCACCACTTAATGATATATCACATAACCCCGAGATGTTCATTTTGCTTTACCAGATACTCTTATTGCCATTGCCTTTTGCACACACTCACACATAGTGAGATACTGAACTGAAGATAATTAACGTAAATGATACAATTGTAGTAATACGATGTGCGCTTGGCACAAGCCATTTAAACGACCTCTTTCGAATATTTTCAACGCACAACTAGGAACGACTTGATCAACCTAGATCTCGTTTTTTTATTATGAGTTTGCTACTTTTATTAAAAAAAATGTTAAATAACTTACGCTTCTATCATAAACATAATAATATTAGTCCTTCACAGTAGAATTGGGTGTGGCGGTGGTACCACTCCTATCGCTCTCTTCTACCTTCCTCTAGTAGCATCTCATTTTCCGGAAAATAATAATATATTCGTAACTACCGCCTTATTTTCCAGGTGACGGTTTCATGTTGAACATGTGCTCAGTGCTGCAGCTACTGTCCGTTCGCATCAAGCTGGACCGCGTCAACCCGTTGTACACGTTCCAGCCGTGCACGTGGCTCAGCGTGCGCGACGAGACCCGCCTCTTCTTCACCACGCAGGAGGCCAACATTTGGTGCAGGGAACTTGGTAATTTATATTTACTAGAGATCACCCACTGGTCGAAATTCAGTAAGACTGTATTTAACTAATGTTAAAATAAAATATTTATCATTTATTTCTTTCATTTCGACTGGCCACTTAGTCTGGTTAGCAAATCTGACTGCTAAATGGGAGTTCATGGGTTCGATCCCAACCCAGAACAAATGTTAATATATAATTGTCTGGGACGTGTAGTGTGATCAGCTCTAGTACTATAGTTTTTTTCTACCCAAATGTTAATACACATATTTTACTTAAAACAAACCTACAGTATAGAGTAGCCTGTAGGCTTGTTTGAGTAATTCTTTTTTTACACAGCTAATATGTTTCTAAACTGTTGTCAAGTTTAAGCCTCTGCACCGAAATACCTCTTGAATTAACTTTAATTTTTATTGTTTATATTGCACTTTAACATGACATAATTAATATTGCTATACTCAGGTGCGTTTCACTGCGTGTTAGGATAAAATTTTGAATCTTTTGAATTTCATAAATGAGGGCCTGTGAACCACATGAATTGTTACGTGATGAGTGTATTCATTTACTATTTGATGACATTTCTACAGATAAGATCCACATGTGGGAGGATGCGAAGTTTCAGACCGTGGGCTGGTTCCTCACGCTGTACATGCACCACGTGGCTCTCATACCAGCCCTTCACACTCACCAGCGGAGGATTCGGTAATATTCGTATTTTATATGAAAACTTGAAAATTATGGATGCTATTGAGTTTGAAGAAATGTACGTACACATTTCTTATACGTACCAACTAGACACTTTGGAGTTGTCAATCAGATAAATTGCAAAGAGGCAGTCTGTGCTTTTAATTCTGATATCTTGCATGTTAAACAGCACATGTAGACCTCGAGCTAACGCATACGGTGTCCCTTTATATAGCAGAAGGGATGGATAAATTCCTGCTCTATCCTTGCAGAGTTATTCTGTAGAGGTCCTGTAGTATCAGGGCTGCAAAAAAATGGGACAGCTTACCCGAGGTCAAGAGAGAGAGATAAAAAAAAACAAAAATGGATGTAAGTCATTGTGGGAGCACCTATGGCGGTTATAGCTGTGGCCTCAAGCCCTTAGGAGTACCAACCTGTAATTATTATACATACATATATATTCAAGCCTTAATATATTGTTAGGTTGGGGTTAACGATAAATGAGGGGGCTGGATTATTCTAGAAACTCAGGAGTCATCGTTAACAGTAATATAGTGTTATCTTTGTCATCTGTTTTCCACCTAGTCTGATTGTGACAACTGTTCGCAGAGCATTCCGCGACCTGCAGAAGGTGATTGAAGAGCTGATGGCAATCGAGCCGCAGTGGCGGAACACTTTTTCCGCCATCCGCAATCGGGAGCTGCTGCGGCGGTGGCGCCGCCAGATGAAACGTATACATCGGTAAGTAGTAGAAATTTTTTTTTTTTGTTTTTATAATTTATTATTATTTATTATTACTGTTAAATAATTAGTAAACAAAAATGCGACCTCTAAAGCCTGTAAAGGTTTTAATATGTATCACACACAAGCACATTTTTTTCAAAAACATTTTAATATTATCGATTGACGGTAGCAATAGTTATTGGTATGGTACTTCCCCGATGGTGCTGTACTTGTTGTGTGCGTCCAGGTCGAAGCAGTGCGCGGAGACGTCGCTGCTGGACGGGGAGCTGATGCGGCGCAGCCTGCAGTTCTACGCGTCGGTGTGCGCGCTGCTGTCGCGGCAGCTGGACACCGCGCGCCGCGTGCCGCTGCCACCGTCCGACCCCACCCTCGGGAAACCCCCACCCTTCCACCGCGAGCACGCCTTCCTCGCCACGCCCGAGTGGTACGTCGAGGACATCGCCGAGTTCATGCTCTTCGCCGTGCAGTGAGTGTCACGTCTTTTTTCTACTATTAACTTTGTTTTGCTGTCTGCTGTCGTAATGTCGATCGATGTACATGCTTGCGCCCGAATCCCGTAGCACATCGACCACGCCTTCCTCACCCACACCAGCCACACACACCTGTCGTACCGTCGTATGGTGTACGTGCCGTTGTCGATGCATTCATTTACAGGCGCCTCTATGACTGTGTGGTGGACTGAGGAGTCTCTACACCTGACAACACATAAGCATTAAAATCCAACCTCAGGCAGTACCGCAGCCTACTTTTCGAAAACAATAAATTGCCTTACGGTATAAACGTGTAGCGTTTCGGTACTTCCTCGGTCGCCTAAACTACCACCTAATGTAGCTTTCGATGTGTATGGCAAAGTTAAATTGTGCAAAGATAATGTCACTTGAAGAACAAAGCTTTATGTTTGCTCAGTAAATAAAACTCTCTATCTGTGTGTTGGCGTAGTCTCCCTGAAAGGGGGTGTGATCTCGACGAGAATCTCTGAATTCTGAATTACACTTATTATTTTTTAAAATACACCTATAGCTGATATGTATCAAATAATTATTAAACCTAATATTTTTGCAAATTTTTTGTATGTGTTGCATCTTAATATTATATAGCTATGTCATAAAACCCACATCCTTCTTCATTTACAGATACGTACCACAAATAGTGGCGGATTACATTGAGGATCCGATCATAACGTGGTTACTGAACGCTATCTGCCACTCGCACTACATCAAGAATCCTTACCTGGTAGCGAAGATTGTGGAAGTGTTGTTTGTCATCAACGTTTCCGTTCCCTTAAAATTGAAGAATGTTTACGAGAAATTCATGGACCATCCAATGTCACAAACTCTACTGCCGAGTGCCCTGATGAAGTTCTACACGGAAATCGAGACGACCGGCCAGAGCACTGAGTTCTATGACAAGTTCACAATACGGTTCCATATCAGCATCATACTAAAAGGCATGTGGGAGCGACCCATTCATAAGCAGGTGAGTCATAAAAAGAATAATTTTGTGTTATTATACATGAACCGTATAATAACGGACTTTGTAATCGTAAGTCCTGGGGATGTAGATGGAAAACGTTTCTATAATACTGTTGAATGAAAAGGCAAAATATAAAATGTATGGAACAAAAAAATTTTTTGCCTGGGCCCCTTGATAACAGCGTATATTACAGCAAATTACTATGGATAGTCTATGGTTAGGATAGGCTTAAATAGTTCTTTAATGCTAACCATTAATATTTTCTAACATATTAGGCAGCCTTGAAATGGTAATGATTGTGTTTTGAATAAAGTACTTTAAACTACTGTTCTGTAATAGCAACGCATCAATGTTATTTGAGGTTAAATGTCTAATGTGTGATTGTAACTGAGTTGGTGTGCATGCTCGTTTGCTACTTGTTATGTCTGAATAGAGAGTGTAACCAGTCGGCGGTGAATTGATAGTGACGCATACGAGTAGCTGTCGCGTGTGCCCACTATCAAGCTGAAGCTGCGCTGCAGACTGTGTAATGTATAACTGATTTTAAAGGAGTGCCTACCAAGAGTTTTTCAGTCGGCTTTTTTCTTCCGGTCAACAATAGCTGAAAGAGCGCCTAAAGCCGATGAACTTATTGATTTTTTTTCTTTCATTAAGTGTATGTAAATATCTTGTAATGAATAAAACAATTTCATTTCAATAATATAGTTATGTAAATTTATTGTAATTTGATTTTCAGGCGATTGTGAAGGAGTCTCGCTCCGGGCGCCAGTTCGTCAAGTTCATCAACATGCTCATGAATGACACCACATTCCTATTGGACGAATGTCTTACGGTACGTAATTATAATACGTTATTATACTATATATTGGTAAATTGTAGTTGAATAAATGAAAGTTGACTTATTCTGTTCTCTATGTTTCTTATTTCATCTGCACGCTGTGTTAAAGTTAGTAACTTCTGTTCTGTTAGTGTGAAAGTCATAAAGTTTGTTATATTTACCTATATACTTATTTTCATACGTGTAATTTACAAGTTTGTCCTAAAACATTATATGCATTATTTAAACTAATAAATCAATCTCTGATGTCTGAGTGAGCAGGCGATTGAGTAGAGGCAGCGATAGGAACGGTTAAAAGGGTATATTCGGTTGTGCAGTATTTGAAGCGCATCCACGAGGCGCAGGAGAATGAGGCGGCGGGAGCGGGGACCACGGCGGGCGCGGCCGGTGCGGGCGGCCCGGGGAGTTCGGGCACCGCGGGGGCTGCGCGGGGCGCGGGCGGTGCGTCGACCACAAGGAACGTGGTGGCGGAGATGCGAGCGCGGACGCTCGCGCAGGACGAGCGCCAGTGCCGCTCCTACCTCACACTGGCCAGGTGAGCCCCACACACGTACACACTAGGGTTGCCGCCTTTTATTAATTAATAATATACATAGTATTGTTTGAAAGTGGCAAAAATATAGTAATTTAGGGAAGTGCAGGTAAATGAAATGTACGCATTTTTTTAAACCTTTTTTTATTTTTCCAGGTGTATTCATTATTATTTTGACAACTAATATTACTTTTTTTTAACAATTATATGTTACTGAATGATTAAGCGTTATGTTCAATTAGCAAGATAAAAATATAGTATTTTTCGTACTACATTATTTTTCTGTAATATATGTATAATATTCTACTCGTGGCGTCGTACCGACACCATTATACTACTATACAGCTCTCCTAAGTTCAGTAATTACAGTTCAGGTCCGGCAGTGCCTGGCCGAAGACCGGTGATGTTAGCCGAGGTTTTTGTCACAATCTCATCCTGATAATTTAACTAGAATTAATTATTAATTATATTATTAAAAATGGAACTTTTATAAACTAAAAAAACTTATGTGTTTCCCACGACATATGTCTGAGATAAGTGGAGTGCTAGAGACAATTTTTTTTAGATCAAACGAGATTACACTATATTAGATAGATAGATAGACTTATTTATTCACAAGGTTGGAATTATTATAACAATGTTTACATTTTTTCCTTGTACAATCAGAGAGACCGTGGACATGCTGGAGTACCTCACGGTTGAGATCAAGGAGCCGTTCCTCCGCGCCGAGCTGGTGGACAGGCTGGCCTCCATGCTCAACTTCAACCTGCAGCAGCTCTGCGGACCCAAGTGCAAAAACCTCAAGGTAGCCTTATCTTTACAGACTTTATATATTTAGTCCAGGGTTTCTCAAAGTGAGGTACGCGTACCACTGGGGGTATATCATTGAGTCATAGGGATTTTTTGTATTATTTTTTAATAAAATTCCTGTCAAGTTAGTTTTATAAACGGGTTCGGGTGGTCTTGAAAGTCTAATAGGGGTATATGGAACAATAAGTTACTGAAACCTTGATCTAGTCTATACCTAAGACACATTACATGGTACTGTGCAGTCAATCATAATTTTAGCAGAACACTAATTTCGTAAGCAAATAAATAATGTGTCTCAATCGGAACAATGTTGTATTCAAATCTATGTACGCTCTCAAATATAAAAAAATTAAAAATATGAGGAATACCAACGCATCTACTAAAAAAAATATCTATTTAAGTATGTATTTAAAAATATTTTTCAGTTGTGTGGTTATCATAGCACAGGTTCTGTCTAATTAGTGATCAGATGGCCGTGCGTGAGTTGTCCCGAGATATTAGTTTATTTTTATTAAAAGATATTGTGTTGCGCACGTGCAGGTGCGGCGGCCGGAGAAGTACGGGTGGGAGCCGCGGCGGCTGCTTAGCCAGCTCGTCGACATCTACCTGCACCTCGACTCGCCGCTCTTCCACGCCGCGCTCGCCGCCGATGAGGTCGCTTTCATTACCTGACATTAGCCTATACAATATAGGCATCGCACATTCATCTCTAGTCAGTGGCTGATTTAGGATTGATGCCGCCCTAGACCCCGTCTGATATAGCGCCTTTTTTTTAATTTAAGACATCTAACCTTTCAGCCTTATACAATTTTACCGCCCCTAAAGTAATGCCGCCCGGGCCTCACGGGCCTAGGCGTAAATCCATCACCTCTAGTATTGAAGACTTACATAATCTATAATTATTTTAACTTTCATGATCTGATGTAATAAAAACAAATAAAGGTACATTACTATATTGGCGAAGTGAAAACTTCGTTTCTAAGAATGTGAGACTTCTAAATATCATTGGTACCGAAAAATTATAGACCGCGAACATATGAAGAAAATTAATATGACTCTTTGTGAAATAGGTATCCGTGTTTTCTATATACTAGTAAAATACAGTTTCAATTACTGTAGAAATGTCCAAGGGGCGATAATTTAATTGAATATTGACATCTGATTTAATTGAATATTGTCGCATATTATTTACGTGAACCAGATTCAAAGATAATCTAATTATGTATATTTAAAATTTTATAAATCTACTTACAGAGATCGTTCCGCAAGGAGTTATTTGAAGAGGCAGCTGTAAGATTGGCAAAGTCTTGCATCAAGACTTCTACGGAGATCGAACGTTTCAAGGCGCTCGCTGATCAAGCTTATGCAATTATGGGTAAATATGTATATAGGGACATTGTAAAATTATATCACGGCTGTATGACAATTAATGGTACATAATATGTACATATAAGAGGTATTTGTATCATCATTAACAACCCATTGCTATTTCGTTGAAGGATACTCTTTTTGATAAACCACCAAGCTTGACTGGCCTCGTGGTCTAGTGGTTAGCGAACCTAACTGCTAAACGGGAGGTTGTGGATTCGATCCCCACCCAGAACAAATGGGGTGTAAAAAAAATCTATTTAAGTATGTATTTAAAAATATTTATGTATGTTTATCAGTTGTCTGGTTACCATAGCACACGCTCTGCCTAGTTTGGAATTAATTAATTAATTCAATCTGTAGTCGTAGTTGGATTTCATGATTTCTTAATTATCCGGATCTTTCCGCTTTAGCCTATCTGTAAGCAGTCATCCCGATATGCATAGAACATCACAAACAGATCTGACTAACTGACTACGTACTAGGTACAGCACTCGTACATACAAACAACAACGCACACGTAACGGGCGGCGCGGCGTAGAGATAAACGTGACCGAACGGGTGGACCACGTGAGAGTTGGCGAGTGGCTGGAGGGTCGCGTCTCTTATTGCTAACGTTATCTTTAGGACCTTGATACCTACTACCTAAAGTTAGTACCTTCACATAAAATAAACAAATAAATATCTTGGGACAAACTCACGCACGGGCATCTGATCCCGAATAAGGCAAAGCCTGTGCTACTGTGAACAGACAACTTGCATAAATATTTTTTAAATACATACTTAGATAATTTGTTTTTTACACCCAAACGCAGATCAAATATTCATCATCACACAAACATTTGTCCTGGGTGGGAATCCAACTCACGACCTCCCGTTTAGCAGACAGGTTCGCTAACCACTAGACCACGAGGCCAGTCAATTGTCTGTCTGTGATATTAAATTATGCAGTAATACCTGAGGGTGAATGTACATAGATGTCCATACGTTGCAGAAATCTTTCAACACCATGCTCGTTCGCTACAAAAAAAAACTCAATAGACAGTTGTATTATTATAGTCATCATGGACTTCACATGCTTTTTCGAGAATTTTTTTTTTAAACTCTTAGGCATGCAGGTTTCATCACGATGTTTTCCTTCA
>DWNH01000418.1:0-15438 GCA_018249895.1 Tiana niger
CTAAGAGAGTATAATAAGTGTTCATGGACTTGGTTTTGCCCGCGAGTAATTCAAAGTTTGATACTGTTTGTAGAATAGAATCAAACACAATCATTTTGTATCTAGATACCTATTTCTCAATATTTTTTTACCAACTAAATATTTAAGAATCTTTTTTTAATAGTTTTTAGAAGGTAATTTTTTTAATTAATTAAAATTCATATTAATTAATTATGTGCTGTCTTATAAAGCACAATTTAAAATTGTCTTGGTACATAGCCCAGCTTAAAAACCAAATATATGCACAGCAACCTACTGTTCTAAGCCTGGTACGCTATAGCTTCATAGTGTTTGATGCCATCTTTTCCACTTATTTAATTTATATTTACGTACTATATATTTTTATATCGATATGTGTGCTATAATTTTTTGCGCGTAACAACCTACTGCTAGTTGCTGGCTGATTTTATTAGAAGGCCAGTCGACGACGTTAGGAGTAGAATTGGAATTAATTTTTACAAACTAAGATATAAGAAAACACAACACTACATACGATACCGCAGAGACCGTTTATACCCAAACATTCTCTTATACCCAAATCGCTAAATAAAAATAGTGATATATTCGTAGTGATGTTCCTTAAATGTAATAATGAATTATTACTAAAAACTATAATTATGATTTTATAAAATAAAAAAGATATATGACAATTAGTTTTTGTTCTGTGTTACACAATATCCTGAAACATCCAAGCTTATGGATTACAGACATTTCATACTTATTATAACTAGACCTTCATTAGATTAATAGATCTTTATTAGATTATATTATAGACCTTTATTAGATTATATATCTTTATTAGTTTATAGACCTTTATTAGATTATAGCCCTTTATTAGATTATAGTCCTTTATTAGTTTATAGACTTTTATTAATAGACCTTTATTAGTTTGTAGACCTTTATTAGTTTGTAGACCTTTATTAGTTTATAGACCTTTATTATATTATAGACCTTTATAAGTTATAGACCCTTATAAGTTATAGACCTTTATTAGTTTATAGACCTTTATTAATTTATAGACCTTTATTAGATTATAGACCTTTTTCATAAAATTAGCAGATACATATGATTATTGACTGAATTAATAGCAAGGTTTATAACAATTTTAAGCACTTAAATATATTCTTTTTAGAAATATATAATTTGAAGCCGTATTCTGGGTATGGGTATCTTCTTTAGTCTTACAATATTGACAGCAGTACTTCAACAGTTTTAGGGCCATGTTATGTGTGTAAATGATTGTTAGTTTAACTTCAACTTGAAGACTCTTTTGAATAACTCCCAGCTGAGTTCGATTCTATCCCACAGTCGGGGCAAGATTGATGGAGAGATACGGTTTGTTGGCCAACCCACTTCAAATGTTATCAAACCGCCCATGAGCTTGATGTGAGGTTTAACGACTAATATCTAACGATATTAAAAGAGACTAGCATTCGTCGATCGCAGATTTTCATAATATACATATACGTAACTAGGAATATATGGATTATAGCAACATTCTACCTAGAATATAAAAGACGCGAAGATATATTATACTTAATTTGATCAAATTAATTAATTAAAATTAAATATACGAAAGGTGATAGGTAATCTCTCTTTAATAATCGATCTTTTTTAACTAAAAAACTGTTTCATAAAAATTTTCATATATATTTGCACGCAGCATTTCTATAGTTGTTCTTAATGTGAAACATCTATAAAAGATAAATGCCTTCAGTTGTGACTTTGTCGAAATACTTTTATAGTTCTGCTGTAAAATTTTATAGTGAGTAATGACAAGCTTTGTTACACATAATTAATGTACCTTGCTCATGGGTTCTTAATGGTTAAAATAACAAAAAATAAAACAAAAACTAAACAAAAGACAAAAAAAAATACATACACGATCCAATCCCCTATTCACGTATGACCAAAACACTGAGTCGACTTCTTTTAACAAACTTTCGCTAAAGTCTGTATTTCCCTTCTGTAAATAGAACGGTTAGTTGTATTTTTATAACACATACAATCAAAGCATTGTGTTAGTAGGTAGAAATATAAAAAGCTAATCGGCTAGTTTCTGCCATTTTCGACACCTACATTGATATTGATTATTTTAAAGACTGACAAGTCAGCGAACATCCAAATTCGATTATACTACCGTCGTAGGTACATATATTTTAATACGCACACAGAGTTTTTACAATCCCCAATGTAATATTGCTTTATGGAACCTAAAATCTAAAGTTCATTAATATGGCCTCCTACGTGACATTGTCTACAATTATAATGTTTATTACTATTTTCAAAAATATCAACTTTATTTAAATTTAATTCTCTGAAAAAGGGGAGACCATGTTGTAAAATAAAATTTTCAGTAAAATCATTATAGGATAGACAATTTGAGGATATCAATTAATGAATATTATATTGTTATATTAATGGACATTGCGCAAAGTACCATTAAAAAAAGGTTTACGACAATGGACGATAGGGGATATAGAAAGAGATAGATTATTTAGATAGAATTTTAATGTCTCATTAAACAACTGAAATTATATTGTCATCCGCTAGACAACTAGGTACATATACCTATTAGTCAAAATTTTGTTAGTACGAATTTTAGTTTTAATTTTAATTATAAAATAAGTTCCACTTACGTGTGCCGTAGCGCTATCAAGCAATTCTGATTCGGATTTGTTCGCATTGTTGTTTGTATCGTTGACAGGACTCTCCTATTTCATACAGATATAGAAGTAAATTTAGAAGAAATACTTAACAGACGAACATTGTTTTTTTTCCGTAGCCCGCGATAAAATAAGAAAATAATAACAAATTAACTAAAAGAGTTATGATTGCTATATTACTTATACCTACTATATTACAGGCTTAAAGAACAAAAATAAAAGAATAATTTTATGTGTTTCGACTGCATGAAATATGATTGACATGATATGAGATGATTTGAGATGGCAATATTAGTAATTTTGAATAGATTATTTATTTATACTTTTATGTATTTTTCCTTATAATAAGCTTCTTTTTACGTTTCAGTATTATTAGCGTGGAAACTTCATTAAAACCAACACCCAAACCCGTAGATTTACATTTGTCATTTAGCTATCAGACTGGCTTAATAGTAAGGCTAGAACTCGGTCCAGCTGACATTCAAGACTACCATTATTCCAAACATGCTCATAACATATTTGTTTTATTGCAGATTACACAATATTTTTATTAAATAGAAAAGCTGACACAAACAAGCAATCATTACCAGTTGTGAAGTACGTCTAGCAGTTATTACAGTTATATCACATAATATTATTATTATACAGTTAAAATCAGTTGGTACGAAAATCCCTAAAATATACCTAAATGTATATTTACGCAAAATAAATTTCGCTAAATGGAGAATAAGCGAATTTTGGGGTATATTTACAGCACTTTAACTTGATATTTTCCACAGTTGCCACAAACGTCTAGCTAAATATCCATAGACAGCTGTGATCACTCATTATTAGTTGGGTAGTCTACTTTATGGCCAGAATCATGCACATATAGTCACAGACTGAATACTTACAGAGCTGGTAAAAAATATCCTTTGACTCTGTATCAAATTGTGAAAATACAGTTTCTTAACAAGTATATGAAAAGAGCTATTTCTATTCTTGGGTTAAAAACATACTACAAAGGTTGGCTGATTTCTGCCTGCCTTTCTTGTCCAATATGTAAGACAACCCAATACAGATATAGGTTGTACTCAATGATTATTATCACTAACTTTATTTTACCTCACTACTAAACCCAAGTCAACTCTTAAATTAAGGAAGGCTGGCTGTCGAAGCATCTCCAGTATTAGGATAGTAGTAGATGCCACTGTACCGAAAATGAACGTTACTTACCGTATCAGTATCAGATATTTCATGATACTCATGTACGCACTGCTCGGCCGCCGGTACCTTTTCTTCGCTTTTCGAACGCCCCAGCGTAGCACTCTTAACCTAAAAATAATGAAATTCATAAAAGTGAAATGTACATAGCTACCTAAAACTAACTCTCTAAATAACTAGATAGCAGATGAGATTTGACAATAAAAGCCTTAAAGTCCTAAATACCTTAGTCCTAAGGCTGCTAGTGTGAGCAGTCCGTCTCGGCTTCGCACGAGTTGATATTAATTTTTGAACATTTTGGGATAAACGTAGAGTAAATGTATCTTTATTCAGATCATAAGTAGTTTTTTTTTTAAATTACTATTTATACTTTTCCTTCGCCGCGTTGCCTGCCGCGCTGGTGGGGCCAAACTGGCCACGGCGTGGCGGCGTTCATTTTTCTATTAGATTGATATTTTTAAATTCGTAATATCTTTAGAGTGGAATGTCCGATTTCAATAATTCAAAAAGTAATCTACAGGTATTGAAACAGTCTTGAATATGATGGGAATTATTTGGAAAAATAATAGTCGGTATTTCTATGAACTTTCAAAATGTATAAAAGTAGTTATAGTGATAAAACTAAAATAGTTGGACATTATGGTATCGTGAAGCTTTTTTAGATATTGTTATTCTTTAATATTGTAGAACATTTTTTAGCCATGAAAGATATTTTATGGCTATTTTTTATACTAAATAAAAAGTAATAAATTTAGCCTATGCTACTCAGATATAATATAGCATTCTAATAGTGAAAAAATTTTTGAAATCGGTCCAGTAGTTTTAAGAGTTTATTTGTTATTCAATTATTCAAAAATACAAATCTTTCCTCTTTATAATATTAGTATAGAAAGGCACTGTAGTTACTTAACAAACATAAAATCAAGAGATAATCAACAAGATTGCCTGCAGTTGTGTTTGCTAATCGCTAATCTTGACAAAAAGAAATTACGCCTCTCTCTTCGCCTCTTTCGGAATATGGTACTACCTTGTTTATGATGCTCTTGCTGGTAGTTGGGTCCAAATTCTTGCTGAACTTTTTGAATGTCTTAGTTTTTGTATCAGCTGAAAATAAAGATTAGATTACATAATTATTCTATGATAATTATGTCCACACATTAAAAATTAAGTACTTTCTTTTTCATTTGCTACCAGAATCTACATTTGTTTTCTATAATATAAAAATGGGAAAGTAAATTTATGTGCAGCCTTCACAGAATAATAAAACAATATTCATGAAACTTTTCCAAAGCTACTTTGCCAAAATGTTGTATACTTTACCGATTTTCTTTTATGCGGGGGTTAATGTAGTAATAAATATGTAACTATATAACATTATGTTCAGTGATGAACAAAAGTGCAGATATCTATGCTACTCAAATGAATGTCAAAAAAAACTTACGAGATGTATCATCTTCCCCTTCATCGGAATCGTTGTCCTTCATGTACGCTGCCTGCATCGGCAATGGGCCCACGTCTATAAATAAATAGTTCAGTTAAAAAGACACGAAATACAAAATAAGTTCATCGAAAACTTAGTTCAGTGCTATGTTAAACAATTGCCGCGACTGAAGGTTATTGCGTTTTGGTCAGATCTTTAAATATGAGGCGACCATAGTCCTCAGGAGTAACCACGAAATTTGGTACTACCTCGTAATGTTTTAGTCTTAAATTACATCTTCGACAATGTGGCTGTTCGATATTATGTCTATCGGTTATACTATAAGTCACTACCGCAGTAGACTTTCTCCGACTGAAGACACTGTATGGACCACATAATGTAGTTTGCAATTAGCATGTACACTATTTTTTTTAAGTAAGTAAACAGTACAAGTTCTAAGTTAACCTTAAATATGTTTACTTATGCATTAATGTGTTTACACTAGTTTTTATATATATTACAATTATTAGTTTTCATACGGTGTATACCACAATTTAACCTCTACTCTGCCCTCAGACCATCTCAGTACTTAAAATTAACTGGCGCTTGTAAAGATAACTGCGAACTGCACTGAACTCTTATCATCGGCGTAGATTGCATGCCGAATTGCTACATTCCATTTGTAAAAAAATTATAATCGGCCGTGGATATTTTATTAGGTATCCAGTGTCTGTATTTTCTTTTTATTTTGGTTGTAAACTTTTTAAGTTATCAGCCACAGCCGCGACTTTAAATTCATTACGAAACATATTTAATGAGTTGCCTAATTGTTTTAAATTGTGTTAAAAATTTTTTAAATTTAACTCAAATTTCTCATCTTAACTTAAGTCGATCGAAGAGATAATTTCTACAGAACACTTCATCGACTGAACATACTAACAGATGAAACATTATATTATAAACGTGTATTAGTACAATTAAAACTACTTACAGGGGAGATCAACTTCATCAAAATCCGGGTTGAGGTTCCGCGGGTAGGGCGGCTTGCACCTACCCGCCTTGGTATGCGATGGAGAGTTGAGCAAGGGTATCTCCATGTCGTCAGCCGGCTTATACGGTGTTACCACCTGGTGAGGGGGCTGTGGAAGTCGAGTGGTATTCAGAATGGTGCGCAGAAGCGCATAGCGTGTCCGTGTAGTGTTCTGTGTTATCTACTCGAATCAGTGGGTACGAATATATGAATGTCTAGAGAACTGTGGACAAAGGGTTTAGGCCAATTTGTCTGTTCATGTATATGTGTATATTATTATAAGAGTGTTTATGTGTTTGGGTTCAACCAAAAACCATAGTCAGATTCTACTTCATCCACAAGTTAGTGTAAGTATTTATTATTACATAAAAACGTACCCAAAATCTTTGTAAAATTAATGTATTTATTATCATATACAAATGTTCACCAAAATCAAAGACGAAAATGTAACAATTAAAAATTAATTTTATCACAATTTCATATCAACAGTATCTTGAATTTTTCTTAATAAATAAATCACTGCGCTATGATAAATTATTTGTTAATATTTACAATATTAAGAAAAATATTGGATGTGGTCATCCTAATTGATATTATTATAACCCCGACTGTAATTTTGACTACGAAGTGATTAATAAGTACTATGCGAAGCGGGTTCGTTTTATAATGAGAAAATGATAAAATAAACACCGATCTGCTGTCTTTATAAGCTTCTAATACAATTATTACACAGCATGAGATAAGCACAAAAGCGAAAAAAAAAACGAATAAAACAGATTACACCATACATACAAACCAATGATACAAAATTCGACCATCGAACATGCAATCACGACTTACGGTTTGTTGATTATACTTAGTTCCAAAACAATTGTCTTCAACTCACTTTACGTTTGAACAAACACGAGATGAGCATTGGATTAGTAAAGTTTATCACAGAGCTACTTAAAGGCACGTTGGTAATAATGATGTGTGGCCCATAGCGGCGTGAATATAATAAGTCCACTATCACAGCAGCTTCGTCGCCCACTCACAATAGCGACGAGCGTAAATCGATAATCAAAAACAGTTACAACACATGTTATAGTTATGTAAAGTTATCAGTAAATGATTAAACTTCATGTGCACTTTAACATAGTACTCACACAGCCTGCGGGATCCAAGAACGATATATCTCCGAAGTAGGCTCCGTCGAGGCCTACGTGTCCCGTGTGCTTCACGTCACCCTGTGGGCTAGATATCATGCTCCTTTGTATAGTGCGTTTCCCCTGGTACGTGTGCCGTTTGACATCGGCTCTCGACAACAGCGGTCGAGCTGACCGACACGAGCGTGCCGAGCTGCGGGACGGAAGCGCCGATAGAGTACTCGGCGCGTTATGTCGCAATTTTGGAAATGGCTGTGAATTAATGACCACGGTAATGATGAAACCCAAAAATAATTAGTGACGAGTAATGATGTTATGAAAAACGCACGTCGATATTACGCAAAATTAACCCAAAATTGAACTGAGAAACTATTGTACTACATGTAATTATCGGCAAAAATATTTAAAAAACCTAAATAAACTAAAATATTTGTTGTGAAAAATTTGTTGCAGTAACTACATGCATCAAATCTCAGTTCTATTTCATGTAACATGCCAACAGTACATTTTTTATTTCCCTCAAGTGTTTTGCATAGTCGTTACGAAGTATTCAAATTAAAATAAAACATTCATGAGTCTTTTTGAATTCAAAATAAATATGAATAATCTGTTGTATCAACGAAACCTATTTATTTCACAAGATTAAATTCAAATTACTTTATTATATTAGGTATATAAATTTATAGTTACAGTTATAAGAATTTGTATTGAAAAAATTAGGTGATACATACCAAAGATACTAGATTTTATTCGTTTTATTCGTAACCACTACGAAAACACAGTAACATACATATATTTTAATGTTTAATGTAGTTAGTGCCACAAACATAAAACCCGAAAGGTCTGAACACTGTAAACTAACACGAAATCAATTAATTTCACACAAAACAGATACTCAGAAGTACCACCCACCTCGGGTCTACAATAGGGCCTGGTATGATTCGGATCGAAAACTCCGCACGTGCCACCGGGGAGGACTCCGTACCACATGCCTGTATTCATGTACCTGAAACGATTTGATGGTTTCCTCCCTATGATTGTTTACGTTTTCAAACATGCAATCAGATATCATCTAACATCACTGCTTCATTACATACAAGTTACATTCCACGTGTAAAGGTACACTAAATTTATGAATTTAATGTATGAAATGATGATATGGATTGTGTTCAAGATCTTAACTACTTATAATGGAACAAACGTACTCCCATTATATTTCCTCTTATAGCAAAAACCATTTTATTTTACAACTTCTTACAAATGTATCATACGTACTCTTTGTTTAGAACTGTTATTATTTGGCCTGCCTTGTATTCCAAAAAGTTTCCGCGTCGACCATCTTCAGTTTTATGATAGTTTGCTGTTGCCTGGACCTTTCAGTGTGTGTTATATTATAATTAATAAATATTTAATTACTAAATTAGATTACGTACGTTTAAGTATATTGAAAAAGCAATTCGTAAAATAAAATGTACATAATATTCAAACTGAATACAAATACTAAAAGCGTGTTCTACCAACGGTATTAACTAAAACCATTTAATAATACACAAAAGCAAATACGTTTAGTATTATAAATATAACATTAATAATTTTTTTAAATCTCGTCATGAATCAATTTTGTAAATCAATATTGTCAATTGTTTAACGTAATAAAAAGTTATTCAATTCGCTGTTTAAGATGGTGACGTTTTAGCGTACCTGTTCCGGCCGAATATTTCTTAACATTTGACCTAAGGCCTTAAATTTGGGCCGATCGGCCGCTTCGTGCTCCCAACAGTGCAACATCAACGAATAGTAGGCAGCTGGACAACATTCAGGTCGCTCTAATCGCTGTAAGAAAAAACAAAGGGTTACACTTACAATAAAAAATATCAACACCTAAAAGTACTTCACATTTCATCCAGAACAATTATCGCACCATGTAAAAAGATGATAAAATGACCATTGTAATAGTGTCTAGAAATAAGGCGAAACCGCCATCCAATTACACAAGGCAAACAAAAGGAACTGCTAATAACAATTTAAGTTGTAACATTGGACAGCGAATATTTTTCAAGAATAATTTATATCAATGTAAAATGGTATAACTATGTGTGTTGTCCGAAAAATACATTATTTAGCTAAAAAGTGTATTACATTACACTCGTGTTAAATATTGGAATTTGCAACACAACACATTTTCTTCTTAAAAATATATCAAAGTCTTCAACTCCCTATGTTTTAACTTTTAGGTAATTCCGACAATGGGTTAACCTAAAGAACTTGGGACGTGGTTCGATATAGATTAATCAAAAAAAGCTCCAAAGAGTTCTCTGCCAAGATATTCCTGGCTCTTTAAGTAAGGTGATATAGTCTTCCTCTTAGTGTCGCTCAGGTTTCGAGGCGACAATTACCATTAATTATAAGCTTCTATACTGTTTTATTCTATTCTGCTTTAGCTTAAGCGTATAAATAAAATGACAGTTTACTTTCAAGACAAAATGTTTTCTGATTTCCACGGATGAAGTCGCAGACTATTTAGGTATATACTTTAAGTCTTACCTGACAGTTGGGAGCATCTATAGCCTCGAGTATCTGCTGACCGGAGAAGGCGGCCCATGGTTGGAAACCGTATGTGAACATCTCCCATAAACAAACGCCGAATGCCCACACATCACTCGCTGACGTGAAGCGCAGATATAAAATGCATTCCGGCGCGCACCTGTTAAGCATGGTAATTTTCAAGGTTCCAAATTTTGTATATAAACATAAAGGGTACTTAAATACTTGGAAATATGTTTTCAATGCTACTAGAAGATTAAGAGGTGGTAGGCTGCCGCCCGGGGAAGTACCACCACCACACTCAAATCTACCGTGAAGTAATTTAATGTTTTCCAAAAGAGGGGGTGGAGGCCGGAGTTCACTAAATACGAGGCGACCATCTTTGTCCTCACAAGTAGCAACCCATCTATTTGCGATTTCAGCTAGGACTAAGGTATTGCCTGAACTTGCAAGTGGTGATGTCCATGGGTTGCAGTGACCATTTAATACAATCACGATCACAAAATATTAAGCAGAAGCAATGGCCTCTGCTATGTAACCATTTACATTGGAAAGTATATATTTGAGACCAATTAGCCAAAATAACAACAACTTACCAAGCAACAGGTAATTTAAGATTTACATTATAATTAGTTTGATAATAATCTTTTCCTACGCCCAAAGCTCGAGATAACCCAAAATCCGAGATTTTTACTTTATCTTTGGTAAATACCAATATATTTCTTGCAGCTAAGTCTCTGAAACAAAAAATTGGCGTAAATAGAATATGTTTGAAATTAAAAAGAATGTGAGTAGAAATTATAAACATAAAGAATTTATTAAAACATGTAATGTAAATTGGAATTACAATTTGCACAAGAATTTTATAAATCTAAGTCTCCTCTTTACTAGAGTTAAAAGTTTTAACTTTTTTGTTATTTGTTAATCTTTCGAAATTTAGTCTTTATTTTTTTTAATTTACTGACAGCTCTATTCCGAACTAACACATCTTAGAACATTGTCTTGCTCTTAAATTTCAAAAAAACCTAGTTCTATGTGACATGATAGGAAGAATTTAAAGTAAAGTGATACCTATGAATCAGTCTTTTTTGTTGGAGATAAGTCATTCCATCACAGATTTGTTCAGCAAACTCGCACAGAGTCGGCACAGGGAAGTTGGGCCTCAGCGACACTTCACGAAGACATTCTAGAAGTGATCTGAGCGGGGCAAGTTCTGTCACCTTAAAATAAAATAAAGAGAGATAATTTAATGTTTAACCACGAGTAAAAGAATAAATAAACCTTAATATTTATTTGGTAAGCAAATTAATGTCGCTTCATCACTTGTCGTTTGGTCATAACCCTCACAGCCTAACATACATTCACACATACATATATATTATATACTGTAACAGAAAGTCATATACATGTTGGGAAGAGACTGGCTTCTTGTACAGTTCACGCTTCACGAAAAATCAGTCGCTATTTTCAAGTGAACACTTGATAATTTACTAGCATTTTAGGTTTAGAGTATAATACCTATACATATTGTAAAAGGAAGCCACATATTTTTGGGAAGAGACTGGCATCTAGTACTAGCACACTTCACTAGAAGTCAGGGCTCGCTTTTATGTAATGTTTTTCAAGAATATATATACTTACACATAAGTAAATTAAGTACGTAAAATCCAAAGGAACTAAAAAAAATATTCTTATTTTTATAATGAAATATGATTACAAAACGGTCACGAGTTAATTTTACATACTAATAAATATAAAAACATATAGGTAAAAAATATTTATTTTATTAAATATATAAGCTAACAACACTGAATTTTACACGTCACATAAAATCACAGACAAGAGTGGGACTCTCCCAACACAAGTTTTGCAAACTTACCACGAGAGATCCCAAACCCTGTAAAATTTGTAATTTTTGAAAATAATAAATGAATTTTGATTTTTTTAATTTCCCTTACCAGCATTAAATTATCGAGATGTAACACGACGCCGTAGAGCCTCACCACGTTCGGGTGCTCTATACTGTGCATCACCGCCGCTTCCTTTAGAAATTCCGTAGAATTGGAGGTCATCCGTTCGTGACCCAGGCATTTTATGGCTACTTGAAGCTGCATGAAAACAAATTCAAATTTCTGTACTTACGAGAATAAGCTTGCATAAATTGAATTAAAGTTTGTATGCAAAAGTGCTAATATGAGAACTTAGTAGGTAACCTTAATTGGTAGTTCGTAAGTAGTAGTTTTTCATTATCTGACAAGGATGGAGGTACAAGTGGATAGTGATCTCGTGTATGTCTGTAATGATGTGTATGAAATGTAAGCAGAGATACTTTTACTCCCGCACGCGCCTAATATTATTGTTATTATCCTATCCTGTATCAATGTGCATAAATGCACACTGGGTAGTTGATAGGCCGCGCCTGGAGAAGTAGTAGTAACGCATCTATTTGCGATTTCAGGTACTGCCTGACGTTACAAATGAATGGCCATGGGTTGTTGTGACCACTTAACACCAGGTGGCCTGCATGCTCGTTTGCTACTTTTATTCAATAAAAAAAATTATTTATTATAAATTAATTATTATTTGGTCTTCCGCGAAAAACATCGTAAGGAAACCTGCACGCCTAAGAGTTGTCCATAACATTCTTTAAAATCATGTGGAGTACAAAAGGCCAGCGTGGTGGACTATGGCTAAATTCTTCTCACCCAAGAGGAGACCCCTGCCTAGCAGTCGGACAATAATGAGTTAATGATGATGATAACAAATAAGAATTGAAAGCCCCTGCACTCAACAAGAATACGTTGCTGAACATCAAAATCATAAGTTATATCAGTGTTTCGAAAATTCCATATTTCAATTCCAACAATAATATTTTTCATTCACTTTTAATTTTAGGAATATTTCTTTTAGGAACGCCGCTAGTATAAAAATACCCTTTGTCAATTAAGTAGGTATATGTGAGTTGCATAGACTGGGATAATTATTTGAAATGTAATCAAAGTAAGAGTATTATGTAATAATTAAATAATATAGTCTGCTACTTCAAAGCTTTATTATAAAAATAAAAATATTTACCCTTTGTTGTCCAGTATTCCAGGTACCTTGTTGAACCACACCAAACTGACCCATGCCTAGCTCTTTATTTATAGTTATATCCTCTATGGATATTATATGTTTGGTAGGAACTATTACGTTGCTTTCTGTAAATGGTTGATTATCTACTGAGTTGGGGGAGTGGCATTGTGGGACCTAAAATGTAACAAATAATAATATTAGGATACAAGCACAAACGTGAATATAGCAAACAATCATGCCACACATAATATGCTATACATATTTCTGAACATGCAATATACAACACGGAATAAGAGCATACAAATGAAATACAGTGCGCTCATTTTGAATGCTGCCTACGAAGCCTATTGAATGTAGTATTGCTGACAATAATGCACAAACCACATGGAGACGAAATAATATCGGCTTTTATGCACTACACAAACCTCCACACAGGCCCAGTACACAGGAAACCTTCAATTAATTTTTAACAAAATATCAGACATAATAAACATAACCTACGTATACTACTTTCAATGTACTAAACATACTGGTTGCCAATCTGATCCTAGTCAGTCACTATGTAACGAAAACATCATTTAAATAAATTGTGATCCTAGTTTCATCTATATTTCATATTTATTCAGAGAATATTATGTAAACTTGGTGAACCACCGTCACAGAACTGTGTGGTATTGTCATCTTATAATATTTATTCGAAATCGTCATACACTGCGCGATCTCTGCCCGATAGCAATATTAGTTATTTTATTTTGAGGCATAATTGTTTTATATAATAAAGTCTTTGAGAACATCGGTTATTAAAGGTATAAAGTAAGGTAAGGTACATAGTACGGATCAAAATGCAGTATTTAATAATACAATATGTGCTAACGAGACGCATACCAGTATCACAGGCTTTAAATTGAGTTAACAGATCCTTCGCTCATGTAACAACGGCCTGTGGGCCAAATGTTAACTTTTTAAAATGTGCAATAGCCCGAATCAGTTTAGAACAATGGGTCAGATGTACCCTATTAACTGGTACATACAAATATTAGTAATGTGGTATTACTTATGTGTATACTAGATGTTGCTGCGATTTCGTTCGCCGGCAGATTTTCATATAAACTTTAAAACCCCTATTTTAACCCCTAAGGTTGAATTTTCAAAAATCCTTTCCCATGCACATTTTAAAAAGTTGACGTTTGGCCCACGGGCTGGTTTTTGCGTGGGCGAGTTGTCCCTTAACTCTTTATATTTAGTGTGCCGAATATAATCATAAAAACTTCTTACTATTTCACTCTTTGATTTTGGATTCAACAATTTCTTGATTTTATTCATATATGGGTTGGGAAATTGCTTCCCATATATCTTCCTGTATCGACGTATTTCTGGTTTAGAGAGCCCTATCTGATGTAAATCAGTATTTGCCACATATTTCAATTGTGACAGTTTTGTTACCTTTAAGACATCCCTGAAACAATAAAAAAAATATTAATAAAGGCAGAAAATACGATAGACAAGTACATAATTATTTCACAATCATAGTTATAAAGTATAAGTACTAAAAGGAGACATTTTATAAAGCGGACTAAAAGCAACGCACTCAGCGGCGTTTATATAATTGATATCGCTCGAAGATGCGCCAGTCACACTAATATAGTTGGAATCGCTTGTAGCATTGTACCATAATGCGTTATAAACTAATATGTGGTGTTAAACAAGTAGCAAGCGAACAAGTACTATGTCTTATGTTACAAGTCCCGGGGATATTCAACATCAAATAACAATAACTAGTGTATCTTTAGGTGCATTGACACAAATATTTTGAACCGCCAATTTTTCCCGATAAGCTTTACCGTACATCTATCTTTTAACAGAATGATTGAAAACTTGTAGATATCAAACTGAGTTTTAATTTCATTTAAATTGAACCACTCCGTACTGAATAGCTAATTTTAGAGAAGATTCCAGATTATCAACTACAGACATTACTTGAACAGCTATAGGTAACTGCATAGCTTTTGAGCACCTTTCGCAAAGGCAAAAATTACAACTAATTTCAAACATTCCTTAATAAACGGCCTATTGGTACAATCAACTAAAACTACAATCAGTATTCATCAAGCTATTAATGCTGTCATTTAATATTTCTAATATTGCAATTTACATGACTTAAGGAAGTAATAAAAAAACGGAAATGGAAATATTTGGAAACTCTTACAACTAATAATTAAAAAGATAAAGCGTCGGAAGCGTCAAACATTACTAACTTATTGATTGTGATAATAATATCTTTGACTCGTTTGACGATAGCTCTTTTACGTTTCAATG
>DWNH01000419.1:0-15431 GCA_018249895.1 Tiana niger
TTACCGGACGGAGCGGCGCCGACTAGGGGAGGCCTATGTCCAGCAGTGGACAATTAAAGGCTGATGGATGGATGATACAGGTGTCAAATAAACAGCATACTCTAATGGTGTCCACTGATTGACAATGTTATTATCATATACAGACACTCCAATTCTATTTATTGGTAAGATTGTGTGCAGACATTTGGTGAAAATTGCATGCATATTGTCATTACAATAAATTAGATTGCACTAAATACAATCATAAAAATGAAAGAGAAATCGGAGCATAAAAACGTAACTTTCGTTACGATTTGGGTACTATATGTATGTTATTGCAGAGAAAAACGTATAAAGAATTTTGAAATTTGTTTTACCGTTACAAAGACAACGGTATTAAATGAAACTGCGAAATAAAATATAAAAACTGCACACGACAAAAACCGGTTCTCTATACACTCGAGAGCACTTTAAGATTAATAAGGTTTGCGACAAAAAACATTTCATAGATGCGAAAACTAGTCAAGAAAGCCGATTAGCAAACTGATTTACCAGTTATATAGCAACATTACTTATGAATATTGCAATTGCAACATTATGGTGTCCAAGCTCGAAATAAGACGGCTCTCTCTCATGCGTGGGAACTCGACAGTATCGTGTTAGATCAATTCTAACTTGAATAATAATGCTTACACCATTGTCATCGAACCAGGAAGGATAAATCCTGCTCATATTATAAATTTGATTTATATAGATGGTAGGCTGCTGCTCGGGGAAGTACTACCGCCACACCCATGTCTACCGTAAAGCAATTTATTGTGTTTCAGAAAGAGGGTGTGGATGCCTGAGTTCAATAAATACGAGGCGACCATATTAGTCTTCAGACGAAGTAACGCATCTATTTGCGATCTCGGCTAGGACTAAGGTACCTACTGCCGGAAGTTGCAAGGGGATGTCCATGGGTTGCAGTGACCACTTAAGACCAGGTTGACTGCACGCTTGTTTGCTACTTTTATTCAATAAAAAAAAATGTGAATGTTTTTGTATGTGTAAGTATGCATGGATGTTTGTTAGTCAATCACATGAAACGGTTATACCAATTTGAAATTTGGTTCATAGAGAATTCATAATTTGAATTAACTTATAGAATACTTATCGCTCCGGTAATAGCCGCGTGCGAAATATACGTTTGTAAGTAGAATTCCGTATTTAGGTTCGAAGCTAAATATTGTAAAATGTTATATTCATTCTTCTGATATTACCTCATTTCCTTCTCCCCTTATAGCGTAATATTAAAGCAAATCCCTTTACTTTTTATTACCATTTATCCTTATAAAAGTAAACTGAAAGAAATATAAAATCAAAAGGCTCTCCTTAGAAAACCTGCTACTGATCTAGATCATTTAACAAATATTCCATTGAAACAACAGACAAACAAAAAGGCTGAATTGATATGCAAATGACGTAGCTGTATTTCCCATAGGTTGAATAGAATTGTAGTACCTACCATATTTGACCATTGTTTATTTTTTCTTTATATGCAATTTACGTTTTGCAAGCTTGCTACATGCCAATAAGTAATACACTGGATTGATATTGGATACACGGCACGTGAGATTTATACAGGATGATGTAAAACGAATTAAAAAACAGCTAACACGCTCGTCTATTAATTGCATTTCAGGGCAATTATCTTGTAAACATAAAGGTGGATTTATCGAAATAATATGACTTATCTTCATAATCGTAATAAATCGTTTAAAACATATATCATTATTATCGTGTTTGCAATTTACTTTAGATAAATTGTAAAGTGTTGGGTTAGCTGTGAAGGCTTAATGATTTTAATAATAATAATAATAAAAACATTTTGAGTCCTTAATTAATTATTTTTATGTTTTGTAATTTATGTCATTCTGATTGGTGATTATGTCAAATGTTTGTTACCAAGGTAGGTTTTGCTTTTTTTAATTTAATTTTTCAACTGGATACGTTGTTGAAGGTTTAGAGCAGCATGTATAAAAGCATAAACAAGTGAAAGTGATCATAATACCGGTATGCAGTTGGTATGCAGGCAGTATTTATGCATACTGCAGATACTGCGCTTAGACGAGGCGAGTCTTCTTCCATTCTAAGTGGGAAGGATTATTTAATAATGCATTATATTACCTTCCGCGCTCCATCACGTTCTTAAGCGCTGTACGTGAGCTTTGCCATGCTTAAGCATGGACTGGTACTTATGTAATTTAAGAGTAGATTTTTGTTTCCAACGCGCTTTTATTAGCATCACCTTTGTTTACCAACGCTACACTAAATTCTGCCGTGAAGCAATTTATTGGAAAAAGGGTGTGGTTGTCGGAGTTCACTAAATACGAGGCGACAATCTTAGTACACAGAAGTAGCAACACATCTATTTATGATCTCAGGTAGAACTAACCGACTGCCTGATCACCCATGGACCACTTTACATCAGGTGTATCTGATACAAAAGGTACATCAGGTAAAAAAAATATATATATAAAAAATTTGAACATTCGCAATAGAGGTATTCTATGGTAACTATCTACCGTGATGGTGAATTAGTCTTGCAAACGGACAACTAATAAATATCGACGCGAACAAGAGTAGTCATGGGAACATTAGGCCATGAGCACCAGCTGTGCTCGATATTGTAGAAAACTAGATCGGTCAATAAATAGCAAATTGCATTCTTGAATTGAATTATTGCCTCTTATGTACACCGCAGATTTTGTTGTGAAATAACCAAATACGCTGTGGTTGACTAGTTTATATTCGAGACATTCCTTTCTTTTTGTTTAATATTGTTCAATTTATTGCAATCGGGGAGTTCTATTGCATTTATTTATAACGTAAAGCAATTACACGTTGTTTTTTTCAGCTACTAGTTTAGACCGATGCGCATGGTTTTAGATTGGACTTCTGAACTATTTGAGTTAGGATAAGATCGCTTAAGGCCTACAGTGGATAATAGAACAGGATTATTATACTACAGTTTTTTGGAATATTTCATCGTTTCTTGGACTACCAAGGTAAAAATTGAAAGGACAGAATAACTGAAACTATTATCGTTTAACTGACTACCAAGCTGTAAAGAGAAAAAGTTAAGTTAACCCAAACGGTTACAGACAGACTATTTTTGAGAGAAAATGCTTTTTACAGACTATATTTGAGAGAAAATGGTTTTGATAATCGATCCTAATAAAATATTTTGCAAAATTCCTTATCGTTAGTGAGACTTTCCTAAATGTATTTATTTGGCCAAGTTTAAAGTTCCTAAGTTTTTTGGTAATGTCTCTATTTTGTTATAATGTAATTAGTTATAACATGAGTTAAGAACATACGAAACTTACGTCATATAATACGTTCTACACTACTTTTACCGCAACTGGAGATAGCAATGGTGTGAAAATAAGTATCAAATATTGTTTTTGTAAGAGTATGTATTCTAAAGAGTAGAACTAAACTATCTGTACAGTATAAATTAGAATATTAGTGTTTACTAATGAGCAAATTGTTTAAAAATTACTTTTTTATTGGAAAGACATGCACGACCGAGCATGTAGGTCACCTTATATGAATAGTATCTGCAACCTTAGACATACACATTCAACCTCTGGTTCAACCTTACTAGATGGTTGGTCGCCCCCCGAGAAAGTACCACTGCCACACCCAATTCTACTGTAAAGCAAGTTGCCGGAGTTCACTAAATACGAGGCAACCATCTCAGTTCTCAGAAGTACATAGCTACGCATCTATTTTCGATCTCCGGTAGGACTGAGGTACTGCCTGAAGTTGCAAGTGGATGTCTATGGGTTGCAGAGACCACTTAACACCAGGTCGCTTGCAGCTTTTATTCAATAAAAAAGGTACCGCAGATCTATCTAAGGTTGCACATAGATACGTTATTATTCCTAAAGACTAGTCTAGACAGACAAGTCGTCTCATATTAAAAGACCCTGCAATCACGTCCACCTTCCCAAACACATTAAATTGCCTCACGGTATAAATATGTAGAGCGGTAGTAGTCAACACAGCCGACCACCTGTTAATTAATTATAATATTATTCAAACACATTCAATTGTTTTTATACAAAAGGCAGCGGATGTGTCAGATTCACGGATTAAAAGTTCAAAGTTCATGTTTTTAAATATGCTGTGCGTGTTTTAATATCAAGCCATAAAACCGAGTTCGATGACAGCAGAGGAGGTATGGCAATTCGATGCCACGGCCAATTGCCGCGATCTTGACCTAGGCCATGCGCCGATGCGTACCTGCAAGAGAAAGAATAGTTGGATGAACATAAATCGATTACAACTCGTTGAATCGATTACTCGATTACTTTGAACTGGAAGTTTCGCATAACTTTCTAAAATCATTAAACGGAATACTCTCGATTTTGATGCGTCTTGCGTCACGCGCATTTTGAAACACGTGTGTGACTAACACGACATATTGGTGAAATTTGCCGCAGAAAATTTGATTGGTTAAGATTATGGAGGCATTACACAACGGAATCCTGTAAGTATACTGAGATTTTGCTGTTGCAACTAACTGTTTTGGATCTGAGTTTAATTTAAGTAAATCTTTTATTTAAAAACGAAACTCCACAGGTTTTTTTTTATTTGGCATGTAATTAAATGAAAAAAATATTATGTCAAGTAATAAAACTTTCAGAAATTATAATATTCGAAATTATAATATAATATTTGCTTATATCGTGAAACTTTATATATATGTAAATAAGTTATTTCTATTTTGAGTGGTAATAATTCGCGTTAGATCTAAACAGCAGATATTTTATTTCAGTATGTAACGAATACAACAATTGTGACTAAAATAATTCAAAGCATGCACGGATCTCTCTAAAATTCATAAAAAAATCTAAAATTTTTTCCTGTCAAAAAAGTCCGCTAGTTAGATACCTGATATTAGATAAGTAAAAAGTATTCCAAGTTTAAAGTCGTGACTATAAGTTATAAGAATTTAATAGAAAAAAAAATACTACGCTCACTGTATATTGATTGGTTCATAAAATGAAAAAAATGACAATATACTCGCACGACGTACTTTACTTTTTTGAAAGACGGTCCGAAGACCGAAATTGGGTGCTTTAGAAAGCTGTACGCGCTCAATTTATTATTAGCCTTATGTTTAGTTTTTCGATTAGAAAGCCAAAAAGTGATCAAAGTCGCTCTTCACAATCTAATTCATTGAAGCCTCGGGTAGTGGACCAAAATTAAATTTTATTTGATTTTATTTGTAAGCGCAACACTCCTGAGTATATCTTATCTTAGAATCAAGAGTTTATTACAATCTCTTAAAACAATGTTAACCTTATACTGTAATTTTGTATGAGTTACAGCGGTGTTAGATAGTCACTTTGTTAGTGCAGAGCTTGGGAGATAAATACCATTATTTGTTTAAAGTGTTACAATAAATTTAGTGAAGCGTTTAAGTCGCGTTAAGGGGAAATCTGCCCGAGTGCAGCTGCTACACTTTAAACGTCTTTAGAGAAAGTTTTAAATTATACATCGTACAACTGACAACAGTTGGAGACAAGACGATCATAGACGTTCAATGGTCGGCCGGACGCGACATCAGACTATTAGGGAAAGTGCTGTTTGATTATTACGAAATCACACACCTACGCTGAAATTAATGAACAGAACAAGAATCACTGTCTTGTAATAAGGTATTCATTTATCCTTAAGACAAATACGGTTTTTAACACACTTTTATTGGCATCATGTAGGGCGAACTCTTTAAACATTTTTTTTTCACCAACTTTGAGATGTTAGAAATTTAAATTTTGGACACTTAACTTTTTTTCACCAAATGACGATTCTTGAATCGATAACAATGTAATAATTAATTAAGTGTAACCCCATTATCGCATTATCCCATTACTAGTATCATCACAATTTATCAATTTTCCAAAACATATTTATTAATTTCCCGAAACAGGAGCGAAGAGTGATTTGACATAGAGTTCTGGAACTTCGAAATACCATTTTATATTAGACCTTCGATGCGTCAAATAGCAGATATAGATACATAATAAGGGCTGTCTACAATATTCTGATTATAAATTTCATATAGGTATTGTTCATTTTCTTAAGCCTACCTCATTTTCTTACCTTTATACAGGGTTGCTAAAAGCTTACAGCTCAGAGCATGTGACAAGTAGTTCTAGGTTCTAAATAAATGAAACTTGCAAGGAAGATGGTCAGGCCGTATTATATTTGAAGGAACTTGGGTATTTTATTATGATTATCATTACGCAACCCTACAATTACATCGTAATTGATTAACGCATACTCGTAATATCAATCATTGTCTCGTTATTAGACTTTAATTCGATGCCTTGAAATTCGCGGGTGCCTATTATAACAGTGTAATGTTCTACATTTAGAAGTGAGAGTAGAGACTTCAAATATAGAGATATTTTGCATTATACAACCATTCATATGTTGCTATAAAAATTGTAACAAAAATAACTGCTTTTACGGACACCAAAAAGTGTACGTCCGCGCAATTTTTCTTAAGTCTTCGGGTCAAGTGCCTTTTTTCATATAAATTGATTCTTATAACTATTAACGAATATTTATACAAATAAAACCAACACAATATATTTGAGTTGATTAACTTTCTACAAATAAATCCATTAATCCCCCGATCATTAGTATTAAGTAAGTTCACGATTGATTATCGCTTATACTCTAGTTTTTCAAGCTTGACTATAACCTACATAATATGTACGAGTATACATTTGATTTGTTTCAATCTTTTAGCAACATGAAGAATGAAGTTGTTTAATCCACCAAACATTTTAATGGGGGTAAAAAAACTTTTTCTATAGAGTTTTGTATGAAACTTTGAATTGATTATTTTCCTAAGAACATGAATCTTGATTATTACCTTTACTATCATTCGAAATTATAAAACTGTATGAAACAATTAATTACTTGTAATACAATATCTAAGTAACAAAAAAAATCTGAGTAACACATAATCATTGGCATTTTTTGCCATTAAACATAGTATGTACTCGTAATTAAGTCCCCAATATTTTAAGGTGAACCGCTATCGTTCTTGGTGTAAATTTTAATTAAAAATTAAGAAAATTAAAACTCCATTATTTCATTGTAAAAATGTCTTTTATCGCAAGGCTTAATCATTTTTAGCTGGCACGTTGAACAACCAGCGCCTTATAATCACACGCCCTAGAATTTCTTCAAGGCAAGCTATATTGCGAGATATGTACCATAAAGTTATCTATACACACCAAACTATGTAACAATGATATCTTTGTCTGTGTTCCCATTCTGCGGAGAAGGTATTTGTACTAAGTAGCTGACAATTATCATGTTACGACTATTGTGAGAAGGAATAATAACAAAGTGGTCAGAGAATATACAGAATAGGTATATTAAATAGAACCTAGCAAGTTCCATTGAATAAGTAACTCGTAATACGTTTTAGGAGAGAAGGAATAATAACTATGTAGATATAATTAGATTATTCAGTATAGGTTTATAAAACAGAACTTACTAAACTCTCAAGCATTGAGACAATGAATAATTTTTGGGAAAAAAATTCTGAATTTTCTAAAATATCGTAGTCTATGAAATACTCGTGCTTAATAGAATAATTCAAATCAAAAAGTAGTTTACGTCTGATTCAATGTTTCTCAAACGCTATAAAATTAAACATATAGATTATTACTATTTCAGTTAACGAAAATGTGTAGTATTCTAAGCTGTTGTTAGTTCATTATCCAACTAATGTTTACTCGACCTGTTAAAAACATAACACGCGATTACCAGCAGTTCGTCATTGCACCGCCATAATGATCTTTTGACTATCCTAAATAGCCTTAAATTATCATAGAGATGATTGATTGCTGTGGATGAATTGAGGCACAATAATACTGCAGTCGATATAGCCTTTTATATAGATGCAGCAGTTGTAAGCAAATTGACCCGAGATACTGTACTGTTTGTGCAACATATCCTACTTAATACTTAATAATAATAATAATAATATTATAAATGCGAAATTTTGTGAGTATGGATATATGTTTGTTACTCTTTCACGACAAAACTTCTAGACAGATTTGGATGAAACTTTACAGTAATATAGGTTATACATCGGAATAACATATAGGCTACAATTTGTAATGTTTTTATGTATTTTTGGTCGTAATAATAACGATACATGTCAATTAAGTCAAAACAGATGGCGCCACTGTCATTCCAATGAATCGCCGTGACAGTTCATGAACAGTGAATGAATGAAATGTGCATAACTTGCGACGTTATTTACTCTTATTCAGTACCTATTAATCCTTATTCAAACTTCTAAATTGCACCCGGGCGAAGGCGGGGCGGGTCGCTAGTTTACCATTAACCCATCAACCCAGTCACACAACCTCTCGGGAAGACCGTATGATGGCAACTTTGCGAGGAGTACCTTATGCCTCGGTGATTGTTTTCCTTCTAATTTTGCTAGTCGAAATTTGACATATATTCAAACTACCGGTCTTTAAGAAACGCGAAAACTACGAGGATAAAACTAATTTAAACCAGTTTGAAGTAAACAGATATTTCCGTAAAATCTCATAATGAGCGTCAATAAATATTTAAATATCTAGGTAGTGAAAAATATTTTTTTAAATAATTTATTTAGTTATTGAAATTTAGTGTTGCAAAAATCGTTATTACACCTCTTGTCTGTCTTTGTTTTTGTAT
Source organism: Tiana niger (assembly GCA_018249895.1). Classification (NCBI taxonomy): domain Eukaryota; kingdom Metazoa; phylum Arthropoda; class Insecta; order Lepidoptera; family Hesperiidae; genus Tiana; species Tiana niger. Next base: position 8,752 of record DWNH01000419.1, read on the forward strand.
GTTAGCATTTTTTTTGCTACAAATAGGCCGCGTAACTGCTGAACAGAATTAGTCAGATACAGAAATAGACAGAAATAATCTTAAATATTATGTTTAGATGTTACATAAATAGCGTATTCCATATAATAAACTATAAACTGACCTAAGTTTGATATCACAGACAGACACTTCAACTTTACTAGAGCGAGCGAAATTGTCTGGCAAAGGGGTAGTAAATGCCAAATGCAAAGAAACAATTTCGAGCGAAAAATAAAATTTTACTTTATATTTTAATTTAAATCAAATAAATTATAATAATTTTTTTTATTGAATAAAAATAGCAAACGTGATAGTTTATAATACGCACATGATATAGAAAAAATTAGAATTGCATGCGGGGTTCGAACCCAGGCCCACCTGAACGGTAGGCCGAAATTCACCCACTACGCTATCCCTGCTCTATATACACACTGTGTATATACATAGTGGTCATATCCCGGTAGAGATTAGTATAATGTTTTATTTATTTCAACGAGTAGGTACATGATGATAAGAATTTCATTTGATTTAAATTTTAAAAGGTCGGGGTTGTTGAGTTCAAATAATGATACGTAATGATATTTAATGACTAAATGATTACTGTGAGCCTCATACACAAGCTCAAAGTCACTCAACAGGCTATGGAGAGAACTATGCTCGGTATTTCTCTACGCGACAGAGTCCGGAATGATGAAATCCGTAGACGAACGAAAGTAACCGACATAGCTCTCAGAGTGAGCAAGCTGAAGTGGCAGTGGGCAGGCCGCATCGTTCGCAGGGCTGATAATCGATAGGGAAGAATGGTCTTCGAATGGAGACCACGTCTCGGCAAAAGTAGCTCAGTTCACCCACCGACCAGATGGACTGATGACCTGAAATAGATAGCGGGAAACCGCTGGATTTTAAGGGACCGGACGGAGTGGTGCTAACTAGGGGAACCATGTCCAGCAGTGGACAACTAAAGGCTGATGGATGGATGGATGATGTGGCCTGCTTACTAGGCTTATAAAAATAACGATCTTAAACAAAGGTCTTCTTCTTCCTACTAAGAATGCCTGTATCTCGAATTGTTAAATGTTACATTACATTCATTAGTATGTTACATTTATTTATTTAGTAGTATGTTAGTATTATACAAAACTGTTTTTCAATATAATTTAAGATTCCAATTAAAATAATATGTATTTTTGCAAAAAATATACATATATTACATATATTTTTTATACGTTAGCTACCTAATGATTATAATGAATTGTTTGATTCAATATCTATCAACTTTCAACGCGGTCAAAGTGCATTGCCTAATGACTAATGTCTGAAGGTCGCTTTTTGTCGACTCTACGTGTTCTATTGTCAGCTTTAGAACTTTTACGGAGTTCCTTGTCTTGTACTTCCATTCAAGCGGAATATTATATCGGTTAAAGATATTTATAGAAAATGTGAAAATCGTTGCCTTGCGTTAATATTGTCATTGAAATTGTGGTTGTATGTACCACTGCTTTTAAATGGCTGCTATGCCATTCAAATTTGGATCGAAATAAAAACTATTGAAAAGAAAATTGCCTTGAATGGAGTTTTGAACTATATTTCCAATTCCAGGTGCGAAGATGGCAGCTTTGGGACCAGAAAGTGAGCAAAGACGACGATCAGCCCAAGTTCCAGTCAAACAAGAAGCAGGTGCAGTTCCTTAAGGGCGAAGATGGGGAGCCATGGGTAAGGAATTTTTTTGTTTTTAAGAATAAGTAGTACTTTGATGGTAAAATCCATTAAGTGACTTGTATGACTTTGTCCTTGTGATTGTCCTTGTGTGTACGTGAATTATAAATAAAAAAAATACTTAAAAATGTTTTTGAAAGTAAGATAAATTCTTTATACCAAATAGTTATCTGAAATTCTTGAATAAGTTAGATAAATCCGATAATGATATGAAAATGAAATGATAAGATAAAATAATTTTCGTGATCTTACGCATCCGATGCGTGAATCAACTGTAGTTTCCTTGTAAGCTTAAATAATACTTATGAAACATGAAAATAATCATTTATCATCGAGAGAATTTATCCTCACAATATCCACAATATCCTCTTAAGCTGAAAGGTCGTAATCCAAAGACGATAACTAAAATGGAATATTAAAAAAAATAAGCGGTTGACATTTGTTTAAATTGTCATACTACTTGTTAAATTGAGAATTTAACGACTCTGTTGTTTAATATTTTATTCTACTGTCCCACCATCGACGAAGAAATAACTAGTTTTATTCCGTATAAGAAATTTATAATAGAACCGATCCAAAGGAACGTCAGTGCAACTCTATTACCTCCATTGTCGATCTATACATATGTCATAGCGATATCCCACAACAATTTTAGATGTCTTTTCTACCTATAACAGGCACCTTCTAAGCAGACAAAATAATAAGATTACGACAGGCAATTAAGGAAAAAACGCGGGTTAAACCGCGAGTAAAAGTCCAGTTTTAAACAAAGTTGCGAATACCAAAAAATGTCGATTGGACAAAAAAAAACGTAAAAACAACCAAATCTATCGTAAAGCAATTTATTTTGTTTCGGAAGAAGGGCGGGGTTGCCGGAGTTCATTAAATACGAGGACCATCTTAGTCCTCAAAAGAGCTACGCATCTATTTGCGAACTCGGGTAGGACTAAGTAGGACTGCCTGTGCCTGTAGCCCGCATGCTTGTTTGCTACATTTATTCAATAATAAACGAAAACAGTGTGACAAGTGCCTTATACTTATAAATATAATTATGCGTAAATGTCAATACGTTTAACTAATCTTAGGAATTTATGCAATCTCCTGCAAGTGGGTCAAAGTTACGTGCAAAATTTACAACTAGCAACTCTATAATATTTAGATTTAAATGATTACTTATGATCATTTACGCGACAACTTATGTATTTACATAAGTTTTCTACTTATATTGGTATTTCAAAATGACGATATATTTTAACCCCTAACAAAATGCAATTGCAATTTTTATGTGCGCATACTTCTTTCTAAAACAAAGAGTATGTAGGCGCTTAAAACACGTGAAGAGGTATATACATAAATGCGCTCTGGGAATTACCACCATAACGCCCATCTTAATAATGACGCAAATATTACATTTTGATCAGAAATATGTTGCGAACATCTCAGTCCTGGGAGTAACAACTCAAGTAGTTGTAATCTGGGATAGGACTTCGATTTTCCTGAAGATTACTTATTGTATTGTCTAAAGTCTGAAGGACGCGTACAGCTGGGTATGATTTCTTGAGGTTGGATGTAGATGTCTGTGGGTTGCAGTGCCCACTTAGTGGTCTGCATGCTCTTGCTTTTATTCAATAAAAAAAATTGGTACAAAATTGCTCTATATTTCCTAGGTGTGGGTGATGGGCGAACACGCTGATGACCAGTCGATCGAGAGCATCCTGGCCGAGGAGGCCAAGCAGCGCGCGCTCGCCCAGGCGAGGCAGGAGGCGCACCAGCTCCGCAAGTCGGTGGAGAAGGAGCTCACCCATCTCATCGACTACAAGCCGCTTGATAGCTTAGAACAGGTACTCCTGAACTATGTACATATCTGTCCTCCGTAGGATAGCGTAAAGATATCTTATACTCGTATCTTTATAGCAATAGACCAATGGCGGATACAGGGGGGGACTAAATCCAAAATCTGAGTCCTCCCATGACGAATCATAAATAAAATTTGATATTAGGTATTCTAATTTTAGCAAACTTTACACTACCTAAAGTACAATTTTCAGGAGAACCTTTGAAAAGTTGTACAATATCACTGATAAGTAAGTGGTATTATGCAAGTGTTATTCTTTTGAGATGTATTTATGTAATCATCTTAGTTTGTTATAGTTAAGAATACAGACCCCAAGTTTAAAAATAAGACACAATTTTTTTGTTACTCTAATTCCAGAAGTTCGAGCTATCCCCGAAGAACGTGGATTCCCTCGAAGACACCTTGGATCTATACTGCTCCGTAGACGAGCTGCGGCAAAGGATCGAGGCTTTGGAACCAGAGGTGAAGATAGACAAGGCAGAGCTGGATGCCTTGGACAAGGAGTATTGCGAGGAACATCTTAAGCTGGACATTACAAAGAATACGCTGCATTTCAACTTCATTGAGGGGAAACGGGATGTGCAGGTAAGGAGATATAAATAAGTAAGTGAAAGTACTTCACTCACTTATTTACTCGACTGGGCTCTTGGCCTAGTGGTTAGTGAGCCTGATTGCCAATCTGGAGGTCGTGGGTTTCATTCCCACCCGAAAATTTGTACACTCTAAAAGTTAAACATGAATTGAAGTAAATGTTACATTAAACACTTTGTATACCCAAATTTGTACAAACAAATGCTTTTTTTTTTTGCAAAACCGCTTAATTCCCGTGTATTTTTCGGGATTACCCGTCTAGTTTCGAACCGATTCGAGGCTCTTCATCAAAAGCTCCTGTTGGTCGTCCGGTGACACTGAGTAAAGGTTCGAAACTAGCCAGGCAATTCCCGAAAAATACACGTGATTTAGGCCATTTTGTATTTATAAAATTCTAAATACTTTCTACTAAGAAGTGTAAAGACAGACTAGAAAGAAGAAAGGTTTCGTCCTTTAACTATAAAGTTTTTGTCTTTGTTCCAGGACACAGGTCTTCCGTGCAATGGCGGCGGCGACGGCGTGTCGCTGCGCGTGGCGGCGTGGGAGCGCCGCGTGACGGCCGCGCGCGCCGGCGACATCTTGCGCGGACTGCGCGCGAGGCGTGCGCGCTCCTTGCGGGACGCGCAACTACGCGCGCGGGACGAGGATGCCGTATGGCGCGAGCAGGGTACGTATCTAGGATTGTCAACTTTTTTGACAAAAAAAATCCTATGAAATTGTTCGAGTAGGAAAAATTAAAGTATTTGGAAGAAAAAAGGCTGTTTGAAATGTATGTATGTGTTGTTTCAAAAAGGTATTTTCATACAATTTGTCGTTATTGTTGAAGTTTGCTTGACAAACAGAATTTTGGTTCATGTAATATAACCAACCCTGTTTTAAATAAAATTATAAACGTTTTACTTCTCTCCACTTTCTACTCTCGCCACTTCAGATTGATTACCGAGAGAACTCTTCTGACGAAAGCGAAATATGCCGTCAAACATTTGGCGTTCAGAAATTATTTAATTTCATCATTAATATGTCCTGTTTAACTTATAATTATGTATGTATGTATTAATAAATTCTTGAGTACCCGTAATGAATGTTTCATTTTACGTGAAGGTTCGAAAATAAATTATTTTTGCATACCTACTTTTATGGAAACGTATAAAGTATATTTATCGATAATAACATAGGATACCTACGTTATTATAACGTATGGTTGGCAACGCTATACGCATCTAAGTTCTAACTCAGTATGAACTATGACCACAATATCGCAGAAGAACTGAAAAACACCGGTATTCGCAAATCCTCACTACTACATCGAATCCAATAAAATAAATAATTCAAATAATATTGGCAAATATTTCAGAGCGCAAAGCGAAGGAAGCAGAGGCAGCGATGCGCGAGATAGCTCGCGCGGCTCGCGAGGCGCACCGCCGCAGTACTGATGATGCCCCCGCGTGCCCGCAAGGTAACATCTAGCATATGATGTTACTGTTTTATCAGATGCTAGAAATTTAAGGGTGTTGGCGTTCTGTTAATATAAACTAATAATTTTTTTTTATTCAATAAAAAACGGGCTTTGTCGAATGAAATCGAACAAGCCGCCCTGATATAATAAACCAAAAGGTAATACCAACACAATATAACTTAATGCTAAATCTGACTTAATGCTAATTTATCGAGTATTCTGGCGGAAACCGACAGAGGTTCCGCCAGAATGCTGTTACAACTGCCTACTTGACCGAAACTAATAATATTATAAATGTGAAAAATTGTATTTTACTTTATTCGATAAAATTTGGTACACAGATAGTTCATAACCTAGATTAATACAATACATAAAATATGTTTCACTTCTTTAAATGTCATAGCGAGACCAAATACCGCGACGATATTTATATAATTAATTCCCGTTTAAACTGTTCTTTGGATGTATCCAAATTATTTGTGATATAATTCCCCCTTTGATTTTTATTCTTACGTTGTTGCAGCTGGTAAACCTCTGAATAAGGAAGCTGTGGTGGAATGGTTCAGGACCCACGAACTCAAGAAGGGAGTCGGCTTAGACGAGAACAACAAGCCCATTGACTGGTTCCACGGTAAGACTATCAGTTTGTATTATTAATAATACAACAATCTAAAACTTATTACATTATTACAACGTTATAACCGTAAAGCAATTTATTGTGTTTGGGAAAGAGGGTGTGGATGTCGGAGTTCACTAAATACGAGGCGACCATCTTTATCCTCAGAAGTAGCAAAGCATCTATTTGCGATTTTAGGTAGGACTAAGGAGTACCTTAGTCCTTAGTTGTCCATGGGTTGCAGTGAGAACTTAACACCAGGTGGCCTGCACGCTCGTTTGCTACTTTCATTCAATAAAAAAAACCACGTTTGATTTATGAATGTCGAAGAGTACAATACGTACCAAAGCACACAGATTAAATAAATAAATAAATAATTGCACAATGGGTATGAATGTGTTTGTCGCTGATTTTCTGTTATTAGTTAA
>DWNH01000420.1:0-15421 GCA_018249895.1 Tiana niger
CCTGACGATTAAGATAATTTCATTAAAATTGTTCCAACACGCATTTTCTACTTCAAATACAATAAATTGCAATATAAAATAAATGTTTTTCACGATAGAAATTATTGTAGCGGAATTATTTTCGCGGTCGGCAGAATATCATCAAAAACATCTATTATTTATGGTTATGATAACTGTATTGTAACTCTACCTGAGATCTTACGCCTACTCGTTGCTATTACTAAGATGGTTAATACTTATTTAGTATACTCTGGCATGTTATCCTATAATATCCTTTATATTTAATACAATCTATTATCATTCGTATTTAGTATATTCCAGCAACCACCCTCTTCCGAAACTCAATAATTGCTTCATGGTAAAAATTTGTGTGTCGATGGTTCTGCCTTGGTTATATATTTGGAGGATCTTTGTGACTGTATATCCTTGGGTAATTTATAATAAACCCTTATATAAATTTTAAGAGCGGTAAGTTACATGCCGACCCGGGAAGTACCACCGCCACACCCAATTCCACCGTAAAGAAATGTATTGTGTTTCGGAAAGAAGGTATAGATTCCGGAGTTCCTTAAATATGAGGCGACCATCTTAGTACTCAGAAGTGTATAGTACAGTACAGTGTTATTTTGCAAAACCCGGAAAATGATGACAGTCCTCAGAAGTGTAACGAATTTTTTTACGATATCAGATACGACTCTTGTATATGGATATAGGTACATGGTTTGCACTAAACACCAGGTGACCTGTATGCTAGTTTGCTATTTTTATTCCATTAAAATACCCTTGATATGACGTCAATACATCCAAGAATAATAAAATGTAATAAACAGTCACTTAAAATTAGAAACTCGTTTATTTATCTGCGTCACGTGAAAGAGTTACGCAACGAGTGTCAATCTAATTACTATGTCAGATTTAGAAAGTTGTATACGTACGAATATTTTCGAAAAATTATTAAGTGGTTCACCTTTAGTCTAAATAATTTTGGCTTTGACTAAGGACGCGTGTAGATTGGTTTTACAAATAACTATAATATAAATTTGAAATATTATTCACCGCAGCTGGGAAATTGGTTTGAGGTCCTATTATAACTTCTTTAAGCCTTATTGACGCGTCCCATCAATCTACGAATGGGTGTCAGCGAAAGAAAACTGTATAAACTTTTCATCGATGCTGCAACGGATTGTTGTACCTTCGTAGCTAAGGACGGCAGGGCTTAAAAAGACATATACATATATTGAATATTATTATTGAACCTTGAACATTTAGACATAAAGATTGAATAACGGCAAACCCGCGAAAGTACCTTAGTCCTCTTACAAAAATACCTTAGCTCTCCTACAAAAGTACCTTAGCTCCTACAAAAGTACCTTAGCTCTCCTACAAAAGTATCTTAGCCCTCCTACAAAAGTACCTTAGCTCCTACAAAAGTACCTTAGCCCTCCAACAAAAATACCTTAGCCCTCCAACAAAAGTACCTTAGCCCTCCAACAAAAGTACCTTAGCCCTCCTACAAAAGTACCTTAGCCCTAAAACAAAAGATCGACAGAACTCACGAGTTAAAGGATTAGAAATGGAAAGTATTGTTCACTTTATATGTATCGCACCACATACGAAAGTAGCCTACTTCTAAACGCATACAATTAAATTAAATACATGCCTTTTTAAACGGACCACGCATTAAAACGAGATTTTTCAAAAAAAATTAAGTATTCTGTTATGTCCCTCACGCACTATGTTAGAAAGCTTATCTTCTATTTTTTGTTAAGAAAACACAATAAGACTACAAACCGTGATTAGAATGTTTATTTGTACCAACGAAAGTGACAAGTTTTTATATAGGTTCCTTTTATTTTTGATATCGATATTCTTATATGGACGGCCCATATGTGGTTCTTATCGACGTATCGCTGATAAGCATTTACATATATAAATAGCATGTTGTATGCATCTAATTGGATTAAGAAGTAATAATGCAACAACAAAGTAATGCAAATTATGAACAGATTAGTTGTTAGTAGAAATATTTACATATGTATATTTCACACGAGTTTTATATTCCAGCTTCCAGGTTAAATTATGGTTTGGTAGCAGTAGATTAGCCCAGTAGGATAAAACAGTGAAAACGTGATAATGTTTTGTTTCGATTTTTTTTTTTTTACACTCATAGCGCCACAATAGGATTCCACGTGGAAGCCCACATACAAAGAGACACTAACATCCAGGCCGAGAACAGAAATCTAAAATTTTCATTTAAACTTCTGTTCCGTGGACTTCAGTGGACCGGCATGATAAACACTACATCGGGGCGTTCTGTCGGTCGTCGTCGTAAATATTACATAATAATAATTATTTAAACATGTAAACATTCATTTTATCAGCTTTACTCGCATATAAAATACTTAAACTGCTTCTTTATAATCGTAAGGTACGTTTTGTTTGAATACCAGTAAAGACGACAAGAAATACGTACAAGAAATATAAGTAGTTACAGAAGTGAGGTTGATGACAAAATGTAACGGCCACTTTCGATGTTTCTCAAGAACTACGTAACGAGCAAACTTAATTACATGAGCGGGCTTGTGCCTCTTGTAATCAATAATGTCTAACAGCCAGCTGATTACAAGAAAATTATGTAAATAATAACGCCACGATTGCGTTTCATTAAAGAAAATTCCGCGAAATGACATTTTACGACTGGCTGTTAGAAAACTTTATTTTGTGTTTTTTTTGTTTTAATTTTATTTTCGTATTTGGAATGTGTTAATCAAATGTTGGTAATGTTTTCCTTATATGAATAAAGTTATGGGCACTCCATTTGTATAATAGTACGAGTGGTCGGCTTTCGCAATTGTTTATGTTCAACACCATCGGGAAAACCATTTTGGGAATTTCTTAATTAAAAAACCCAAAGAACTTGTGCGTAAGTGAGAGTTTTGTCTCTATTCATTTATATACGATAATACAATTTATATATTTACGCAAAAATATTATTACTAACAAAGATGTTGAACTAGTAGGCACATTGTACTTGAAATACGTCTTATTTTAATTTTCAACGCTACAGTAAAAAGCATTACAAGGAAATTTCTCACCAAGTAGGAATTTTATATCTATTGAGTCATCATAATACTTATTATTATGATACGCAATATTAAGTATCTACTTAATATTTAATTTCAGCCCAAATTAACTTGGTTGCTAATAGGAACCAATGTGAGTTCAACAGAGCATGTGACATCAAGTACGCAACGACGATGGTTTGAAAACGATATGTTCTTAATAAATAAATATCATGTTATTATCATTATTATTTAGCTAGTAGGCGTAGAAAAATAAAACAACAAAAGGGCTGAACGTATTTATAATAGGATAAAGAGAATAATACTAATTTAGTTCTTATTATTGTAGTCCTATTTCTAGTGAATAGTATTTTATGTGTTAATCCAAGTTATAAAAGTATCCAAACATCTAAACCTTCGCATTTATAATATTAGTAGAATTAGAAAATATCAGTCAATTTTCTCTGGTTCTTTAATTTGACTACAAAAACATGTAAGGTAACCTATAAACATATTTGGTTATTGCTACTTGGTAGTCCATTTTTAATAGATTTACAAAAAAGGGAGTTTAAAAATTCGTGTTTTTTTCATGTGCACCGATAGCATTTTGAAGCGTAGGCCGATTTTTAAGATTCTTTGGTGTACAATAGTTCTCTTAATAGTCAAGCACAGGAATATTAAAAATAAAGTCATACTATAAAAAATATAAATATTAAATAAAAATTAGATCCGATTTTTAACTAAAAAATGCGAAATAGTTTCTTACAAATATCAAGAATTTATTTTGTAGTCTGTTACCCTAACACGTCTGTAAGCAACAAGATAATAGAAAGTACAACCGCCTAGGCTCCAAAACAAATACTGTTTATCTATTATACATTACCTTTACATATGTTATTCTATACATTTCTTTTATATTTTGTTATTTTTTTAAATTTACAATGAAGGTATCGTGATTATTCCTAAAACAGTCGTAACATTTTCATTGTTAAGGTGTTAATCTTTATCGCGTACTTGAATTATGTGTTTGACCTTGGTTTTATCTTCGTGGGGCTTGTTGTTGTTCTATAGGAATTAATATAAAACACAGAATATAGTTACACGAGTAAGTATAGTTATATAAGTACTGATATATAAAATCATTATAATTATACGTGAATGGAAAAACATAACGCTTCACACTCATAGCCCTGTGTCGTGGGTACCATGGACACACACACAGACAATTACACAAACACCCAGACCGAGAACAGAAATGTAAATACATCATTTAAACTTCTGCCCCGCGGGGAATCGAACCCAGGACCCTTCGAACCGGCATGGTAACCACTACACCACAGGGGTCGTCAAACCTTTGTATTCCTTCTTGGAATATTGTGTGCATGGAGAAGTGTGCACAGTCAGTAGGTATATGTTACTTATAAATAAAATTAAATAAAACTGTAAATAACTGTTCTTCTTTCCCAAATAGATGGCGATAGATATAAGGTTTCAAATTGTCTTAATGCAATTGTTCTAAATATCATTGATACATGGAGATTTAGGAATGCGAGCACATAAAGGTATATAAATATACAATTCTTGTGTTTTATAAATTAGTAAAATAAAGTTATAGTGCATTTAAAAAGCAATCAATATGGTCAAAATTCGACCAATGGGCGAACGTCATGGGTACGCATTTTGGTCACATAATATTGAGGATATTACGACAATAATATTTAATGACGTTAAAAATATTTTTCTTGATAACTAAGTGTTTCAAGATCGGTCAGCTGTGATACGACTTGAGATCTTCATTGTGTACACCGTAATACACTTGGAGGTCAACTTGAGTGTTGGACATGATTTTTTCTCACCATCAACATAAATAAAACTCTAATTGCTTGTATTATTATTTAAATTTTGGAATACCTTAAATAAATATATTAAAAATCTGGATTTAAAAACGTTTCTAAAATTAAAACTAGTTTTCTTGAAACTAGCCTTTTAATTATTTTAAAAATATTTTTTTTTATTTCATGTTTTTACTGGTTTGTATATGAACAAGTTCCGTTGCGTGACTACATATATACAATATTTTTGCTGTTAACCAACATGATTTTTCTTTTGAGTCTATTGGTCTATTGGGCTCAGTCTACGGGACTATTCAGAGACGCAAAGGGTGTAGACAATTATGGGGTGAACATTGTCCAAGTGCGAGTTGGTGAACTTCACATCCCCTTGACAAGAATCCTTGCCATGTTTTCCTCCACGGACTGCCATTTACAATAGTCTTGTATAATCTGTTGTACCATTGTTTCGTTTCCGTTTAAATAAAGCTATCTCTCAACTGCTAATTTCTTTCAAGTGGAAGTAATTCCGATTTCACCTCAACCACTGTGTTAGCGACACTTTCCCTCTTCAGATAAATATCGCAAAACGTATTTCAATACGAAATGACGTGTCAGGTACACCTTAAATTTAAAATATGAATTATTTTTGCTAAAATATTTTTCTCCGTCTTGAGTCCGCATATGATCATTATCATTACTAATCAAATATTCACTCATACATTATACTAGTCAAATTCGTTAGACTCGACTGTGTATGTATTCAACTTTTAAATTTTAATAGACTGCAATATCTTGACTATATCGCCGTCGCATAGACGACTCAATAATGAGGGAATATTTTAATTAGTCAATACTTGATATTCCATTATTATTTGCGTTCGAGTACCCTAATCTTGAGTAGAATAAAAAAAATAACATTTCCAAACGATCTTTTTATTACTCGTAATTTCCCAAAATGAATCATGAACGGCGAATTTAACATTAATAAAATTATTAAATGTATGCAATCAAAGTTCGATGCCGTCAGACTTATACATATATTATGTATAAAACACAGGAAAATGTAACTTATATCGAGGCGTACAAAAACTCTCTTATCGTATATTAAAAATTCATGCGGCAAGTTCATTGCTCCCGATATTTAATTTTAATCCTAATTAACGGCTTTGTATGAACAGGTTTTGGGTGAGTCAAACGCGTGTAGATATAAATAGACGTTCTTATAATAATTATTGTTTTTTGGTTGTATTGAAATATAACTCAACATGAGTTACATCATGTGTGTGCGTAAGTATATGCGGTCTAAATTAGATTTGTGATTGTATTGTTATGAATATTAGGTTCTTATTTAATTTAACTTAATTACCGCAAGTACCTTTAATGTTTTCAAAATCAAGTGCGTGTTGGACATTTTTTTCAAAAAATATGACATTATTCGTTAAATAAACCTTAGTGAATAGATAATTCAGCATGACTGACCTTTCTCGACTATCTCGCACCTTGATGTGTGATGAACTATTGCCCTAAGCCCTTTTCATCCGAGAGAAGACCGGTTGGGACAGCTACTCCATATTGATATAGTGTCTTATTTCACTTAATAAATAAAATGGGGTGTTCGTCTATCATATTAATGTTAAGAATGTCTAAGTATAATCAATTGTTTTAAAACTTTTGTCTGTTTTGTTTGTCTGTCTGCATTTTTTGTCACGAACAGGCTTCAAAATCGCTAAACAAATTTTGATGAAATTTTCAGAAATATATTATTATAGTAACTAAACGTATAAAATTATTTAATATTAAATGACTTATTTATTTATTTATCTATTAATTATGTTGCACCAACTATGACTTGGCTATAGTTCTTAGCGTGGATACCCTAAGGTCTTAATTTAGGACTCAATTAGGATTAAGTTTACTTTATTTATGTATCTAAATAATATTTACTGTTTTAAATTTCTTTAAAACTTTTTAAAATTTAACTTGAAAGAATTCGCGAGCGCTCTTTAGTAATTAATAAATGAAAATGCATTTCATGACTAAGAACTTTCATTACCGAAGGTAAATTGACGTGACAAGTTGATACGTTCCAGAGGATTTATATTTGAACTGGATTTACAAGTTTTTACGATCCGAAGATGCACTGGAACTACGTAATTATTTGGAAATCGTGGTAGAAACGGCTTGTGAACCCCGGTCCGGTCTTTGAGACCGGTCGGACTCTCGCTGATCATTCAATCTTTCTTTTTAAGTCGTACAGTGACCGTGTGGTTGATTAGCGAAGTCCGGACGCCATCACATACTCAGACATATATAGTCTCAATATATGTACATACATACGTGCGAATGTATCCACTGGAAAAGCGATCGGAAGTTGTTAGAAAAACTGGTAGCGCGCTAGACTCTTTTTACGTGTTCTCAATGCTTGAGGTATTGGTAGGAAAATTGTAAATAAAGTTTTGCGAGATTTGCTTATGTAGAAAAATTTGTATAAAGGGAAGGGCGGTTCCCTTCCTTAGCTCCCTCAGGAGTTCGTGAGCTCGTGAGCATCGACCGTTGGCAGATGAAGATCGGTCGACCCACAATTGCCGAAAGGAGAAGTAGTCACCAGGATAATCACTTCACTGAGTCAGCCCGTATAAAACGGGACACCTTTTGTCTGTTTGTCGAATTTTATTTTTATTTATTTGGTTTCACTTCAAATAGGTACAAAAGTCAGAATAAAGCACAAAGCTAACCGTACATGACTGGGTGTCTTCTTAGGGTACATAGTACGATTCAGGTCCATATATCAAAGAAGCACTGTCGCAAATGAATATTAGCCATAGCAGAGAAACAGCAACAGCAACACCAATGCCTTACCGGTTTTGAAGGAAATCTTTATAGTGTATTTATTGAAGAACACCATGTTCCACCATAGTTCGTAAGGAACGATACTGGAGGAATATCATTCCATAATTCGCACGTGCGTTGAATATTAGATTCCAGATGGTTTGGATGTAACCTCAACCTTCTACATCTGGTATAGCGAAGAAAAAGTGACGTAAGCATTATATTGGACATGTTTGAAAACGGCCGACACGGGCTGGATGCTAATTCGTGATCCATATAAGATACCTCTATACAAAAAACGGCCAATACATACTTATGTAAATAATAAAATTCACTACTATAAATGCGCGTAATTTAGGTGTTTTTGTCATCGTCGCGTTCCGATTCGTAAGGGAAATACATTCCTTGCTAATTACGGATTTGTCAAAAGTCGTAAAATGTTTTATATTTGGTTAAAATATCGGAGCCAAAAAGAGATATCTCTTAAAGGAAATCTCAACTGAAATATACGACAATTTTGAAATTATTTACATTTGTTACATATTTCACATTACAGTTATTGAACTTTTTATTGAATTGAATTTTTTAACAACAACAGTTTTACAGATTTTAAATGTGAATGAGGCACTAGCATAGTCTGCTTAAATTTTAAGGCCTCGACGCTTCGAAATTAGAACATCATCTTATACTCGTAATTTAACTAAAGATACGTAAAAGATCAGCATGTACACAATAGAGATAAAAGATGATAGAGTCTGCCTAGTTTAGAATCTGATGGCCTTGTGTGGAGTTGTCCCAAGATATTTATTTTATTTATGTTATGGCAATAAAGACTAAGAGACACGGCCAAAATTAATAATGTCAAGATTGACAATTCAATCCATTATAATGCTAAAAGAGTGCCAATAACCGATCCGTAGAGTGATAACACATAGCACACGCAGATCGATCTACAGATTTCGTATAACGTCAGATTGATGTCATTCTCAAACTGTGGATACAAATTAATTTTGGCCGTTAGTGGGATTGGGAAGATACCACTGTAAAATTATTTTGATAGTGAAGCAATTTGTTTCGATTAGAAAATTCCAGTAAACTTTAAAGACGTAAGTAGAGCCTCGGTACTATTAGACGTTATTTTACTTTTATTAGTATTAGCTAGAATATATCAAACTGGTCGCAGTGGATGCTGTCTTCAGCAGGGTAATGACCAAGGTACATGATGACGATTTATATACGAAGAGTACGATGACCACTTGATATTGAAAGCCTGCATGGTCCTTTATTTTATTACATATTCATTTAAATATGAGTTCGCCACTGTTTAAAGATATAAAGTTTGATGTAAAATGACGTTTCACGTGACGGGGTTATGGTACCACACAACAGATGGCCCGAATGCTTGTTTACATAAAAAAATATTAACGTCAAATGTCTAAAAGACAAATATTTGTATCATTAAAAGTCTTGAATAACAAAACAATTGGATTGAAATCTTTAAAAGTTTGATTTGTTAACAAAATAGAAGGAGCCATTTTTGCGTCGTAAGACTGTTGTTATTTCGTATGCAACAAATGTCGAAAGAAAATGGCAATATTGATTAAAAACTAATTTTCTTAGTTTCAACATGTTGTGCAATATACAAAGCTCTCTTTAAAATCTTTTAGGTAGGTATTAAGCATATATTTAAAGCCTTGTTTGGGATTCGATCAAGGAAACTTCTAGACATTTGGAGAACCCTCGGGTCGCACCGCCTCTAGGAAAGTAGTAGGTACTTTCCTCTCTCAGTTTCGTTTAAAAGAATTATAATTTAACGATAATTATTATAATTTAAGAATACGGTTCTTAAAAATTATCATATTTTATTAATTATAAATGAAATTCGTTCCATATTTAAATGAAAGCTTACAATATTTTCGTTACAAAATTTTATGAGAGGAAAAATTTTTATTTAAATTTTCTAATTTTGAAATCACTTGATTCATTTGAATTTTTTAAATTAAATATAATCAAATTTATTAATACTCTCTGGTATGAAGTGTATTTTATTATTTTTGATTTATATAAAAATAATTGCGGCAAAGTACTGACTCTACAGTATGACTAACTCTACAGGAAGTTAAAGAGAGGTTTATTTTGAATTCACACATTTACACAATTTTTATAATACTTGTTTAATTCGTTGCAAAATAATTGGTAGATTATTATGATATTATCAAGTTGCAGTCGAGGTCGTTATAAAGAGAAAAATAGGTTCAACCACAAACAAAATGAACATATTACTGCACTTAACATTCGTTATTTAAAAGTTTTTATGTTCAACAGTACCTACATATAGATGTAATAACAAGGTAAAAATGAGTAATAATTACCAATCAAGGCAGAGGAGTCATAAAGGGCCTTTTGTAAATTCTACTGATATAATACAATATAAAAAAATGCAAAACTGAGACAACATCTAAAGCATCTTAAGAGCTTTTACAATTGTCTTTTAAAGTTAAAAAGTATTTTATTTCAACTGATTGTGCAAAACAAAAAGTGCGCTTGAGAAATTCTTATTTCTCAAGAACAAAATTTAAAAAATCTATGTCACTCCAATCACGTTATAATGATTTTAGTCACTAGAACAACTTCATATGCAATCAGTTCATTGAGCCCATTCGGACAAAGCTACAGTTAGACTTACAGCGTACAACGGTGACCACATTAGCAAACTTAGAACATGCGCGGTACATAACATGTACGGACCGATATCAGTTTCAATCTCGATCTCACTTACAAGAAATACACGAGAGATATACCCATATTAAATATCATTTAAGCTAGTACTTAACTAGTATTAACTTCAAGCTTAATCATCGTGAAAATTATATCGCAGAATATCGTTATTCAAGTGTTTTTCATACCGCTGTCAAATAGTTATAACAAAATTTATTAGAGCAGTTAAGTGGTGATACAACTTTGCAGTCTGTTTTTCTTTATCCTTCAACTGTATACTGCTTCAAAGGCTTCCTTAATATTAAAGAAAATTGCAGTTTTCCTCAGTCGACCTTGCGTTTGTTGCTGAAGTTAACACGATTCTATCCGACAAATCTTTTGTACGTAAATAGGTCCGTACTCTTTAGTAAATTGATTTATAATTTAGTATTTTATTTGAAATTTAATAATTACCTTTTTTCCTTTTCGGCATAACTCTCACACCAGTTACATGTTCAGTCACTAGGCACAAGGAGAGAATCAGAAAACAGTATCTGGCACTGCACCCCATCTTGTCACACAGTCTCTGCCGTAAAATCGAATATACTATAATGACACTATAGTATCGCGCATTTGCTCATTGACACGTGTTAACGGGACGCCTATAAACCGAGATCGCGTGTAGACACGCGCGAACGCACCCACTAAAATAATCGAAGCCGATCCACAGCAAGCGAGTGCGCGACCGAAGTGTAAACCGCCCGACTACCCTATATTTTGACTTATAGCAATTTGGCAGTGCGAATTCCACTTGTATATAAAACCTTTCGCTTGCTCGGGGCGGGCGGTCATTGGTTGCGCGGCGGCGGCGCTGGCGCGAAGGTGAAGGGAGTTGGAAGTGGTACCCCCCCTACGCTGGTCGCTGCGGGGAGCGGGGACGCCAGGGTCGACAGACACTTTTGCTATCGTCGGGCTGCGATAGCTATCATGCTTTACGGCCTGTACCGTTTTGCTCCGATTATTACGTCACTCGTCAGCTGCTCGTTGTACAAGAATGTATGCATATATCGAAACTTTAATCACTTTTTTATTTGATTTATTAATCAACACTCGAATGCTGAAGATGCATATTCATGAATCAGTTCCAGTTATAAATTATATCGCTTATAATTAACACATAAACGAAATGATGTATTGCCCCACGACTGTGAATTCCTCTCTGATTTTTTCGTCCTTAATAAAATCTTTTGACAGTTAATGCCGAATAAAAATTAATATACAGACGTTTTCTTAATTAATAATTAATTTAATAACTTAAATAATTAGTAATAAAATAATTAATTACTCCAATTCTTTTAAAAATGCCTCTAAAATATTATTCTAATTTTGTTACACTTAACATTAACTAGTTAAAATATACACTGCTCATGTAATTAAGTACAATACTTATGTATAAATTATCTCTTTAAAATCAGAACTATCTTGGTTGACGTAATCTCAAAGGAAGGAATAAAGCGTTCTAAATAGTGTTGTAACAAGTGGAAGTAAGCAGAGATCATTGAAATCTGCATAATTGATTGTGAATCATTACATGCGCCGCTTCCGACACGGTAACGTAACGATTACTCGTAAGCACAATTTTTATACATCACGACTGCAATTGTATACGCACAACTATTAAATTGACATGCTAGAACCATAAATTCTTCAATTCCTGTCATATCTAATGGATTCTGTCGCTTGTGAGCGTACCCACAAAAAATAATTAATGGAACTGGTAATTAATTTAATTTAACTGTTGAATATTTAATTGTTGTACACCATGAAAATAGAGCGGCAAAAGAGCATTTTACGGCAAAAAGAGTTTAAAAATCTGAACTCCCTTTCATGATGTTTAAGTTTTAAATTGATCTTATTTTAATTTGGTTAAGCAAAACTGAGAAGAAGGTACGAGGTGATCATATTTGTCCTCAGAAGTGGGAACTCATTTGTGTGCGATCTCAGGTACTGCCTGTAGTTGCATATGGCTGTCCCTGGGTTGCAGTGACCACTTAACACCATGAGACCTGCATGCTCATTTGCTCGATTTATTCAATAAAAAAAAACTACTAGTGTGTGAATTTTGCTGTTCGTGCTGTATCCCCGAACCCCAAGATCAGATAACCGGTATTTTTAAATATCAGCTGTCAAATATACCCATAAAAAAAGAATCATCACACTTGATAAAATAAAGAAAAAATATATATGAACGTAGTAAATGGAGAGACTCTTTTTGAAGATGGTAAAAATAAGTATATTGGTTGAACCAAATAAATATTAACTAACTAACGTTTCACACTCATAGCCACGCGCCAGTATTTTAGGATCCTGTGTCGTGGGAGCCATCGACACACACAAAGACAATTACACTAACACCCAGACCGAGAACAGACATCTAAATTCATCATTTAAACGTCTGCCAAGCTTGGAATCGAAACTAGGACTCTTCTAATGGACGACCGGCATGGTAACCACTACACCACACGGGTCGTAGATAAAAATAAATATTGTAGCTGTCGTCAACGAATAAGATTGATTTAAGGGCCGCCATAAAACATACAACTAATTTACGTTAAGTGACAGTAATCATTATGAAACCTGTGATACATTGGATTGAGTAACAAGAAATACAAGGAGCTATATGTCCTACACTTGGCCATTAATTGAACTACAACACACATGACAATTATTAATCAATTATCCAACAATAATGTAGGCAGTGACCTCGATATAAGGACTTGAAGAAACACAAAGGAAAGATCAAAGTTAGTTAATAAGTTTGAGAAACATTTGTGTTAAAAATGTTCTATGGAAGCGTAAGCATTTTGATTTTACAAATAATTTACTGAAATACCAAAAATTTGTAATTGGTAACATTTAAGGCTGTTTATTGTTTCGTGTAATAGGGGATATAGGAACAACGTTTCTCACAATAAATCATTTTAAACACTCAAGATTCCGCGTCACGTTGATATCAGTTATATTTTACTTGACCAAAACCAGTGATATGTTTACTGGAGCAAGTACACTGATAGATTTATTGGAGATTTTAAATATTACATGACAGAGCAATAAATATCACGCGAATAAAAATGTTTAAGTTACATTTATAATATCTACTACCTTTTTTCTTTTTCAAATTAGACACGATAACGATTGATATCGTAAATAAGTGCAATTTAATTGTATGGAATACAATACCTAGAATATTAATGCAATATTAAGATAGTTAGTCCGATTGCTAATCACACTTATTCGAAGTACAATTACTGTTATAATAATTCTACAATTGGCATCGCTTCGTTGAGTTGTATGGAAAGTGAGATGTTACTTACTGGACCGGGTGTTCCAGCTTATTAAGCCAACTGTTTCACCACGGACGCTTAGCGTATAACGAGGTTAGTAATAGCTCAAGCGAGGAAATGAGTAGTTTTGTTACTAATCCCTTGATTACACTTTTTCAGTCGGTTGAATTCAATTGCCTATGGAATTCGAGAAAGAAGACGAGTGCGTGCCTATAATCGGACAATCTTTCAACGTGTCATTCCGTAGGTATGCACTTGCTTAAATTGAATTTGTTTGCGACCGTTTATCGCAATGTTATACGGGCTATTCCATTGTAATGCAATAGCTGACATATTTATAAATAACAATACATAAACACATACATCATTGCAAAAAAATGTAAGTATTTTAATTAATAATGTGAAAGGTGTTAGTTAAAAATTGGCCCCTTATGATAATTTTTTTCTGACCTGCGTTTATTTACTATATTAAAGAATACGTTGTATTCTTTTTAAATATTTAGAAATTTGTCAGATATATCGATTTATATCAGGACGGTTATAAAGCTAAGTTAAACTCGACCTCTTTCTCATGTTAAGGATTCGTATTGTCTCCTTTAAATAATAATGAGTGTGTATTTAATATTTTATCATTTTATCAATATGGCCCAGAAAAATGCTGAGTTCTAATCGTTTTCTCATCGACTGTAAAACATGTACCTTACAATGAATTTCACACTTACCTTTTCCGCAAAAAACACTTTTACGCGCTACGTCCGTTCAGAAATAAAACAAACATGTTTGTTAATTTATTTGCACGAGAACTCTAATTAAACTATTGTTACATGTAATAAAGAGAATAAGTGAGTGGTTTGTGCATTAATGATTACAATCAGTAGCTCTAGTAGTCGGTTTGTCTTAGATACATCATATTGTTTGTCTAGCTTCTTGTAGGTCGCGTAGTTTGCGGTCGGATTGAGTAACAGGCTCGTGTTTTTGTGACCGAACGGAGTTAAGTTAGTATCATAATACGTAGTTACAGTACAATGACAAGTTGGTACTCATCTTGAGATTTGTTTGTTCGTTTATCGCTCCATTTATTTCAATGCTTCTGTACGTAGAAGGTCGAAATCGTTTCTAAAAATGAAACCATTCCTGATTGTATCGTAATCTTATCAACAATGTCTTGTTTGTTAGTTTTTGTTAAGCTTTGTAATAAAAAAGTTACTAAACGCGAAACTATATCTGTAGCGAGTATGACTGTTTAGTGAACCTAATATAGGAAGTGCATTTTAAGAAGTTACAATTAGCTGGTGATCAAAGTGAAGAATGAGTACGATGTTTGCAGCACTGATATAAACAGTTGCATGTTAAAGTACACGATTCCTTTGCCTGTCAACAGAAGTCTTTGTTGAGACTTGGCAATCATGAAGATAAGAAGCCGCGTTACCACAGGATCTGCCCATGTCTCCCACGGGACATTGTAAATATCTTCACTTAGTTCATCACCTGTCTGAAATAACATTTAATTATTATCAGTTCGTATTAATAAAAATAATAAAGTTTTGAATAAAACAATCACATAGTTTCTGAATCATCACCATCATCATCAACCCATCATAGTCCCACTGCTGGGCACGGGTCTCCTCTCGAATGAGAAGGATTTAAGCCACAGTCC
>DWNH01000421.1:0-15398 GCA_018249895.1 Tiana niger
GCACGAATATTTGTTCTGTGTCTGGGTGTATTGTTATCTATATAAGTATGTATTTACAAAAACAAAGTATTTATGTACGTTTATCAGTTGTCTGGTTACCATAGCACAGGTCTAGTTGCCTAATTTGGGATCAGATGACCGTGTGTAAAAAAAAATATTGAATGGCCTAATATTCCAATTTAATATTATTACAAATTATGACCAAAAACTTACTAAACCAATGTAAAAAGTATTAATATACACGCGTGATTCACGGACGATTGTATCAAGCATCAGTACGTGTTTTTGTGGCGAGCGAGTCCATGGTTTTATGTGGTTTAATTCGATTCGAGCAGTGGTTATAGGGACCCTAATTATTTGAATAGCGCGACACAACGACGCTCCTTTGACCATTGCCGATAACATGATTGCAAAACTACAGATGCGTTGTTATTTATTACTAACAGACAACATGTACCTCTGTAGATATTTACAGCAATTAAATATACTTATTATACTGCTAAAGTACGAAATTAAGATATTGAATATTATTTTTATAACCTTATATTTATAACCTGTTTTTGTAACCTAATAATCTGTATCGTTTTATCTTAATTTAATTGACAAGTACAGAAACATCTTAAATAACGTTACAGCAACAATCTTTATATGCTGTATACCAAAATTAATAATTAAATATTATTAGAATCATAAAATAAATTGCTTATTAACGATATAACCATATATAAAATAGTCTAAGTCTAGTATTGTTTAGTATAAATTATTATTTTAACTACTATACGATATAATACCAATATAACAGATTGTTGTCAGGATTAAATGTATAATATATGAATAAAAACAAACAATTGAGAAGTTTATACTTCAACTTGAACTTTATGATATGGCTGAATCTGTGTGTGTACCTAATAGCTATTCCATAAATACTTGAGCTCATAAAGGTAGGCTTTTCACAAAAGAAATGCAAACTGTTGTCTTCTGATGACAATACGATGGGTTTTAAATAATTATTTCAGGCCAAAGGCATTTTTATAGCCACTGAAGAATGCACCTATTTCTACCTAGAGATGGTAAAAAATGTAGATCTACATTCGGGTATCGCAATTAAAAGAATGTTTTAGTGGATCCTGTCACCAAAAACTATGCATGCACAGTTGTATTACGGGCAACGGTACAATCTTACCTGTTTAAGAATTTGGGGAAGTTATTCCAGTTATTTTAAGAAGACGAAAAAAGCTATCAATATCCAATTCATTAAAGGCCATTAATAAGTTTTATTATGGCTTTAAGACACCGCAGCGCCGCCTGATTAATGAAACGACCCAATAAATGAAACATTTTGTATGTGGCTGTATCTTTATTTGGCATTGCATAACTCAGAGTTAACGGCCTATAGAATCTATTCCAAGCGCTTTGTGCTTTGAAAAAAAAAGTTAAAGGACCCATACAGACTGTTGTTTTTTGTTACTTACTTTTGGCTCTTCCAAAGTACTTGAACTTGTTCGGTACTTAAAAATAACGATATGCATGCGCCTGCGTCGAAGGATTTAGGTCACACGCTTATTGGCGGCAACTGCACACTGGCGGCCAAGGACACAGGCTCTCGGGTGCACAATACCTACCGAATTGGTTTAACTTTTCTTGCATAAAATCTTCGTCTTATTTATTCGTGTTAGGTACGTAATATAAACTTACGGAGATTAACAATATGTAAAATGTGATTGTTACGTATCTCTAAGTACTAGTCTACTTATAGTGCTTCTTATCTACCTGTTAAAATTTCATACAGTCTAGTTAAATAAAAATTAATTAAACTTATATTATGCTTCTTTCATTTACCCAAAAAAGATTATAAAATGTAGAACATTCAATTTCCTAACAGTAAAAATTTTCCTAAAGCTAATTATGCGCGTTGATTTTTTATTGCGGCAGCCCGCAGCAATCGGTTCTGCGCAAGTGGTCAGGCGAAGCAGCTGCGGCGCGCGACCGTCGCGTGCCTCGTCGCACGAGCGGCTCCGATGGTGACCGAGCAGCAAGTACAACCTGCACTGGCTCGGGTGACCAAACGTTGTATATATTACACTGTATTATATTATATTATGAATAAATCTCAAGTAACTTAGAATTACTTATATGTATGTATAAAATATATTGGGTATTAAAATGTTAAGTAACTACTTAATTTTTTTGTTTTTTATACAATGGTATGTTATTTTTATATTTTTATTCTACGATGCATGTCGTGGTAATCTATAATTTAGATACAAATCATTTAAAAAACAATTGTCTCTTTATTTTATCTAATTACGTGTATCTTGTTCGTTATTAATATGTTGTTATCTATAAATAAATAAATACATTTAATAAAGAGGAAATTTAATTTAAACAGAAGGGAATTTAGGGATCGTTTAGGTTACCAGTCGTGTTAAAAAAGCTATTTTTAATAACCAACATCAATATCGACTTAATTTCGATCAAGCTCGAGTGCCCTTGATATAAAATAATATGTATATAAAATTAATCATTTCTAGAAGATAATACACATATTTTTGTCGAATTATAGGAGAAGATTTTAAGTAAATGATAATAGCACTAGTAATAGTTTATAGGAAAAAAGAAAATAATTGAAAAATATAATTAAATAAAAGGTTTTAAAACAGTATACATAATCACAGCCTACAATAGTTCATGTTCTTAGCCATCCATACTATTTCCATACTATCATCCTCTGGTAACTGAATAATTCGTTACTTAGAAAGTCAAAGCTTGTTTAAGTTAAACAAACTGAGAATGTGCTATGACATGACCTGATTTATATGACAAAATACAGGGTTGCCCTACGAAAGTGCCATCGCCGAATTACAAAGCTGTTTTCCGACAAGCTTTCCATTAGTTATCTAGTTCGGTTATTAACAAACTTGTCAAGCGTGTTATTTATTCGGTCTGCAGTGAATGTGTCTTTATTGGGTTTTAATTATGGTCGTTATTTTGGCCCTACCGTTTCACCAATAAGCTTTCTGAATTTTTATTTTGCTTAGAAAGCACATATTTCGTATCCAACGGTAAAAAAATAAATCATTTTCATTTATAACCGACTCAAAAAAGTAGGAGGGTTTTGATTCATCGGGGTCTTTTAAAGGTTACGGTTTTGTGTTAATGATTCAGACATTGAATGAAGTTAATATCGTTGCTGTAAGTTTATTTAATAAATCGTTTTTGAATCTAGTATTTTAAACAATTTTTTTACTCTCTTTACATTATGATTATCGTCGATCAACCTGTCACACGCTCCTAAATTAATAGTATGCGCAGCATCCGATATTTGCGTCAAACGTTCATCTCAAGTTGATTGTTAACCACTAATGCGGCATAATTAACTAGTTATCTCCAACCAGACAAGTAAAAAAGCTGTTTTGCTGCAAACGGATGCAGCATCGCATACTAACCGACAATTAATATAAAGAGAATTAATGAGAACTCTACAGCCTTGAATGATTCGCGAATATTCACAGGTGTTCCGTGCCATTCCACACATCCGTCGCATCTAGTGCGTCCCGTTTCGTATATAATGACAACAAGTTCAAACAATTAATAACACCGACGGAAATATCCACCCATAATGGTTCGAGCTTCCCTTCCATTATCAAAAATTACTATTGCAACTTGATTTCGATGGGCGAGGCCGAAGACGTGATTCTTTGTAATACGAATTGTCTTTTTGAAATTAAATGCAACATCGGGATCTTTAGGCCCCCTATTTAGGTATTTCGCTTATGTTATTATTTTCATTTTGCAATGTAATCTGATCTGAGGCACGTGTAGGAAAGCACCTTTTGTTATTTTAATTTACAAACTCAGAACTCCAATGGATCCGGCCACCCTACCGCCATGTTGAAATGATCATAAAACACTTCAAGGTGATAAACTGAATGTATATATACATTGCGTTATATTGCTAATTGCATTTATGTAATATAAAAATTATATCAATAATTTATGTATGTTCGAGAAGATATAGGTAGGTATATAAAATTATTTACACTTTGAAATATTAATATTCGTAACGTAAATTGTATCTATTGATTTTTATAAATATTAATGTTAATTAATTAATTATTATGTAACTAAAGTATGTCCAAACTACGGCAAATGAATTTTTAAAATAGGTAAATGAAATAAAAAATTCGTCGACGTTCATTAAGAAATAAAAGCAAAACCATAAATAAGTTGAACAATAATCTTAATGGAGTTTCTTGGACGTAAAATATTTAAAAAAGCATAATATGAGAAGGGATGAAAATAAGGATAAATTAATTGACGATATTAACTTTTTCGCGAACGAATTAATTTTTTTTATTAATAATTTTTCATAGGGCTTCTTAGAGGTGCTCAAAAAAAATACTGAGTGGTCTAATGCCATTTTGACATTTTAAACATTAAACATACCTAGAAAGTTTTAGCTTCTTGAAATTGCTAGTTTTTTTAAACAGTTTTATCTAGTATTCGACCAACTGTTATTTTACTATGAATATATCTGATTATAGATAATGATGGTATCTAAATATTACTTTAATAAAACTCTATTCATCATTTTCAGGCCGCAAATGCCTACGTTTTCATTATCATAAAGTTCTTCCGTTTGGAAAGATCAAATTAATTTTAAATGTGTTTAATTATGTGTTGAACATCGTGTATTGTATTTGATATACATATATTTATTTGTATCAAATTTATCTATCGGCAGGTCGCAAAACAAACACAAGTCTTCTTTAAATTATTTTTTATATTCATTAACTTAAAAAAACAACCAAATTGGTTGATTATTGGTGGTATTGTCGTGATTTTTAACAATAACTTCTATAAACGTCTTAAATTATTAGGAATCTGTCTTAGGGTACTAGTACTATCTATATACATTAAGTCTTTGTCTCAAATAATATTTAACATCAACTGGTGTTGACTTCAAACAAATTTTTAAAGAAACTACATCAGTCCGAAATTGACAACTCATTGTGATGCACTTATTCAACAGAAGTCTTTACAAAATATAAACTATACTTAAAAATAATGACTAGATAACAATATTAAAATTTATAACTTTAACTAAGTATTACTGGAAGTTTATATTACAAGTAAGGCATATTATTGCTAAGGCACAGCGATGTTTTGAGTCTTTTACGATATTCTAAATGCTTATGTATGGAACAATAATTGATCATTTCAGTCTTTGTAATGCTATTCCATCGATGTACGATATGCACAGGGAGTATTCGGTCGTTGTTCGGTCGCGGAATGCATCGATGGGGTCGTTATAGTCCACCATTATCCCCTCTCATTAGGAATATACTGATTGCGCTTAATTAGAGGTTCTCTCCGAGTCCCTCGCGCTCCAACAGCGTTCGGGTCCTTCTTGAGGCGAATACTCGTTTTTTCACAATCAACAAGCCGCGTAATGGCCGCACTTTGATCTCCGTAAAGCACAGTACCTGTAAAAGAAAAAATAACGTTAATCAAGTTACTCAGGATTAACTCATGTTTCGCGGTAAAGGCGGAGTACAAAACCAGATTCTTAAGTTCACGACACTCGTTAGTATTGAAGCAAGTGTAGATATCTGTATATCTACGTGTTCACATGAAATGCAGATAGGTGTCCCCACATGTTTGCTTAGCGCTTGGCAAATATTGTAACACGTGTGCTTAGCTCGCCGCCCTTCTATTTCCTCTTGAGATTTCGTCTTCCGGTACAATAAATTAATGGGCGGTGAAGTGAGTGCAGGTTTTTTGCCACTTTTGATTTTACGCTATTAGATAGGTGCTACCGGAGAAATATGTCTATCAGTCTCGGACCATATGGCACAATTTGGTGGTGTTAGCTCAAACTGACCGGATACACCGTATTCAAGACGGTGCAGAACCTGTTTTCACTTGCAGCAAATCAAAGCAATCTGTTATGAGCTCTTGTATTAGAATACGCCACTTTTTATGTCCAATTTTACCACTAGATGCGGGGCAAACCGCAAGATTTCTAGATTAGTTACCATTCGGCTGAAATGGGAAATTACAATGCGGGTGCCATCTAACTTATAAAATTTATTTTTTGCTATAATTCCTTAATTTATACCCGTGACGGTATTTTTCCTCACTAGATATTTTTTTATGAAATGATGTATTTTAAGGTTCGCTATTGTTGGAGAGAGACACTATTGTGTTTTTGTGATCCAACAATAAAAGTCTATGCGACGAAGGTTCAGTGCGCGACCATAATAGTGTATGTGTTTACCTTTTGGCAAAGACGATCCTTAATCTTTGCATCAAAAAAATCTTTATATAAAAGCATCGACCTGTCTTGGTAGGTAAGCGTTATAGCTCGACAAAAATATTTTACATAGTGTAAACTTGTAAGTCTTCTTTACGTCTTAAACAAAATTGATATAATACTTTCTACATTATAACTTTTAGGTTACTGTCACATTTATGTTATCTACATGGTCTTGCCAAAAAAGTAACATAAACTTAAGATAACAACTGATCCTAAAATATACTTAACACATCAAGAATTCATTCACAAATCGTAAGTAATCTTATCAATTGTTTACTGGGAGGTTCACGGTATCTTTGATAGAATATGACATTGAAAACGTAAAGCCCTTGCAGTTATTCAATAATCGTGAAAATAATACAGTGCACACAATTATTTACGTATAAGTTTACACTGATTAAATAAAAGTGATAATCGATAAAAATATTTAACTTACCACATATCACTGTTGCTGCCACCACGATATAACGTCCAGTAATTCTTCATCTTCTGGACTCATTGGCTCGTACGAGTCATAAGCATCATGACAATTCGGTCCAGCAGAACTTTCAGAGATAAGGGACGGTGCGGGTGAATGAGACTCTTCCGAGGAAGGTGGTGTCTGAGGGCCTGAAGTATTTAAACTCAAACCAATCTGCGTTTCGGAACATCCTTCGTCACTTTCTTCCAATAATTTCTTTAGACTTTTAATATATTCCACTGCAAGCCGCAATGTATCCACCTTGCTCAGTTTACGCGAAGATCCTCGACCACCCGCTAAAGCCGCTGACACAGCCGAAGGTATGTGCTGGCGGAGAGCCGCAAATCCATTGTTTACTTGCTTCACTCTATTTCGTTCACGGGCATTTCTTCGGGCCACAGAAGCCGGTTGAGCAGGGTAGGTCTGATGAAGATAAGATCTCTTCTTACAGCGGGCCGGATCGACAGGCGCAGGTGCCAGCCTCCTCGGAGCAGGTGATTGAAGCTGCACGAGCTTCTGATTGACACCGAGATTTTGATATGTGTGAATAGCCGCCATCGGCATCGCGAGAGTAAATCAGTCGAGAGTAGGTCAAGTGGAGCGCACGAGTGCGTGGCGCGGAGGTCGCCGGTAGATTGGCGGAGGTGGCGCGCACCCCCGACACTAAGTAGCGCGCGCGGCGAGCGGCGGCGGTGGGGCGCGTGCCGGGCGCGCGCGCTCACGCACGGGCCTCCGCCCTCCCCGCCCTCCTCGCCGCGCCGCCCGCTCTGCTCGCTACTTGTTGCGCGCCGATCAAAATACGCCGGCACTTATTATGCCATAGAGCCAGCGAGAAGCTCGCGCCGCTATTGTTGCACGTTGTTGCGCATAATTATCCTGTCCATTACCTTGTTCGGAAGACGGGATCTGCTCGTATCGTCTATTTAGAAGTCGTTAGGCAGAATAGACGCTGTAAACGGGTCGACGACGATATTGCGTTATTAAAGGCCTTGTTTTACTTTTTATGTAATTTTTTTATTAACATGTAAGTAGGTACATATGTATATATGTACATTTGGTTAAAAGATATCCTATTTTATCTTTAGTAAATCTGTAGCATTATTTTGAATATAACTAAATACTACGAATAGTTATAGAAGGTTCTGTCGTCTTTATGATTTTAGTTGCATTGGTACATTTACATATAGGGGCTGGAATATCAAATGTCCATTATGAACTTCATCATAATCAAGAGATTTCTGTCTCGAGCCGTCTTCTGGACATCATGGTGGTTAATGGGAGCATTTTGCCTGAACGCCTTAAGGCAGGTGCGTGTGGCAGCATCAATGCCTAGACATGATCCCTAGATGTGCCTGCCTTTTATTTTCAGTCTAATTAAAGTGTTGAATTACCGAGTCAAGTAGATAGGAGATACGTTTCGCAGTAATGATAAGGGCTTAGTTATGCGTTTTTCATTTAGATACGCAAACATGGAAAGCGTCGGTGGACGCTGCTTGCAATTTAATGGTAGTAATTTTATGTAAAACGTGTGCGTTTATTTGTGTTTATACACACGTCTGGGCTAAATATAAGCGTGGACCTCGGTGGGTTGCTTGAGCTGATGGAATAAAGTTATGGGCAGGTGCGCCACCGGTAGCGAGTCGACACCGTTCTTGCGTTCCCCGTCACTCAAAATACATCAAACGCCATCATTTTCAATGAGGTAACGTAAACTTTAAAAAAGCAAATTCTACGTCTAGAACTATAGATAACTATAGATATTCATATGACTGCTTTGAGCTTATTATTTAAAACTACGCAAAACTTTAAACAATAGGCTTCGTACATCTCCGAATTAATATGGCTTATGTAGTCTTTTAAAATAAAGCAAATACCTATTTACGTATGTTAAATACATAATTTGTATATAATAACCTATATTGTATTATAATAACTAAACTTAAATAAAAAAACTAATAAGTAAATTCAACTAACTTATCCGTGAAACTTAGTAGATAGTAGGTACTTACATACATAGTTCAAATAGTTTTTGATTATCACGATAAAATAAGATACGCTCCACATAGATTTTAATTTATTTTTCAGTAATATTTCATCATACAATTTCAATGTTAATTAAGGGCTACTTTGAAAGCAACTACTAGCAAAGAAGTCTGACCAGCGTTACAAGGAAAGCACGCTAGGGGTTCCAATCATGTAGTGGTTTTAGTCACATACCTCAAAGCCTATTTACATACATACGACCGTAGACAATAGATGGTTCGAAGCAACCGCACCCCTTACTACCGCTTTTGTTCTATTCAAAAAAATGTAGTTGCCGGCAAACTTGAAATCTACAGCGAAAATTAATATAAGAATATATAAGGATTACATATCCTTAAAATTTTTATTATTAAAACTTTCGTGAGTGTCTTTACACATTTTTATAAATATAACCTTAAAAATTGCTATTTTACGAGTATATTATACGAACTAAAACATAAGTACTAGGAAAAAAATGTACTTGTGCATTGTGTAGAGAATGGATGTGTCAAGTGCATTGATCACATAAGATATTGAGACATGGAAGTATTTTCGCTCCCTTTTAACTTAAAGACATCTATGTCTGTAATCGATGCGGATCTAATTTCCCTTAATTTATCGCTCCAAAATATGGAGTCTAGCCAAATGGTCACCGATGGTGCCGATGAACTTGAGCAGCACCGGACCAGTCGCCAATGCGGTACTCTTTTATTTTTAAACGACTTCAAAAAAGGAGGTTCTCAATTCGTATGTATTTTTTTTCTAGTTACTTGTCTTAATGTTCATTTAAAACTTTTACATCAATAATGAGTTTACGAAAATTATAGTTGACTACTACACGAAAATTGTGTTTGTTACTTTTCAGATTTTTTATACTGTATTTACAAGTAGATAAAATTACATTAGTTAATTCCGTTAAAAATTAATACTTAACTTTAAAAATATTTTAAAAATGTGACCAGATTTCACAATATTGGAAGATTTCTCATAAAGAAGCTCTATATTTATAATTCAACCCCAAACGGACCACTAGTGCCATCTACTCGCACCCCTATTATACGGAACTAAAACCGATACACAATTTTACCACCACTATTAGCTTCCGCCCTATTGATGTAGAGGGCGACACCTTTGGAGCACACAGCATAAATCAGTAAAGAGAATAAAATTTAGTTTATTTGTCAATGTTATTAATATAAAATTCAAAAGTATTTTATGTTTGAAGTATATCGTAAAAAGACTTTTATTAAGAAATTCAAGGAGTCTGTTATATATCATATACATATCATCATAAGTGTTCGTAGGCGTAATTTTTACGTTAAGCGTACGTTCGTACTTTAATATATTTTCTCTTTAAAATCATAAACGACGTATGTGACGTGCCATTTGATAAAAAAAGGATCAGTCGTAGGACTGCACGTCAAAACCTTCTTCGCTTAACAAACTTATAGAAAGAAAAGAAAAACTTGTTTTTATCAACATATTAGTAATAAAATGTTCATAATTATATTGCGTTGGTTATGTTTTCACCATTACTTACATATATGTATATACCACCTACAAAACCCATAAGCTAAACATGATATGTTAATATGTACAGACTATGTATTCATATACATAGATGGTATATTTGATGGTCAAGCGCGATGCTCAAACATTTTCTCTGTAATTAAAAAGGATCAAAGATGCCTTAAGAAGTGCGAAAACACTAAATTGATTTACGCTAGAAATGGGCGTGGGAATGGTTCTTCCCAGGTGTGCAGACTCTGTCTCCTTTTTTTCCTAATTATTAGATTAAAATTAGACTAAAAGCCTGCGTAGAAAAAGAAATACTTAGTCTTTTTTTATATGACAGACTTGATGGAAGATGTAATACAATTTTAAATGTACAATTTAATTGGATTACGCAGCTTTACACTTAATGGAAGAAGAGAACCTCCGACGTTATCGGTCTCTTTGATTATGTAGACGTTTTAGTAGGCCTTCATTATAATTATGTTGTCATCCGCAGAATTTATTGATATCTTTAATAACCGTATCGATTTGCTACATAATTCGCAAGGAGTCAAGGAAAAGCTTCTTTTCAATAATAATCCTATATATAGATCGCTAATGTAAACAGCTATTGCTGCTAGTAATAAATTCACTAGAAACAGGTAAATTTATAATACATTATAATATTTTTCCCAGCCCGAAGTTACAAGGTATACAAAGAATAAAACAAAGACGTCTGACATAAGAGGATGTTGATTGTCAATAAAACAACTCACCGTCTAATGATGGTTTTCTCTCAAACCTTAGCTTCTTGCACTAACTCGTCTAGGAGTTATCATTTGCCAAATAACAATAAAACCCCAATAAAAGATATATTTAATTATAAGAAAACTTATGTGATTAATAAATATGATTTTTAATGATACTCCATCAGAAACTAAATTCAACGCGAAGTTTGACAGAGACAGATGTTTATTGTCATCGAAACAAATATTAGACGGCGGTTTTCCCTCTAAATAATGCTTAGCCCTTTGCAATAACTTGTCTAGGAATCTAGAAAGCTATCATTTACCAAATAACAATCACAAATAAAAGGCGAGGCATCATGTATACGGGCATTAGTAATGTTGAGCGCAAACATCGCTGCTGGGTGTATAATTTTGCGTCTGCTGACACCAC
The DNA here is from genome assembly GCA_018249895.1 of Tiana niger. Taxonomy (NCBI): domain Eukaryota; kingdom Metazoa; phylum Arthropoda; class Insecta; order Lepidoptera; family Hesperiidae; genus Tiana; species Tiana niger. The sequence continues at coordinate 11,475 of DWNH01000421.1, forward strand.
AGCGCGCGGAGCGCCGCGGTCGCCATTCCACAATATATCACATGCTCGCGTCCGCCGCCACAGCATATAATTCGTGTAATTTATAGGATACCTACTAGGACTAGTAGCAAGAGCTGGACACAGTTAATAGCGGGTAACCACGCGACAGACGCATTGGAGTACACTCGAGTCCGCAAACGCTTGGGGCGCGCCTTAAGCGCTTAGTTAAACGCACTTACGAGTAAGATACTATTTTTTCAACTTTTACTATTTTCGTAATTAATGTATTGCTACCGTACACATATAGATAAATATTTTAAAATTTTAATTATAGGCCACTAAATTATTTTTATTGCAGCAGTGGATTGATGTGAGCTGAACAGAAAAATTATGTCTGTTGTATAGACAAGACCGTATGTTTTAATTTGTGATGCGTTTTGCTAACACATAATATATTTTATTGTACATAATTACCTGCGTACAAATCAGTATTCAATGCACGGACTTTCAATTTAATTCATAAATTCTTTCGATTTTCGAAGCAATATTTTCCAATTCATGCCATTTTAATATGTATAATTTCAATATCTAAACATGTTATACTTCATCTTTTGTAGTAGATATTTAATAAAATTTATAATTAAAGTAAGCGGCAGCTAAGAATGCAATTTACCTCTACAACACTTTGTAATGTAATTGATGTCTTTGACCATCTCGCACGACTCGGAAAATAAAACAAAACATATTAATGTTAATTCTTTAGCGTATAGCTTATCCTGGGAGAAGTTATGACCTCCGCTTCGGCTAAGTTTGTAAAAAAGCTTAGTACAAAGCCTTAATATGTGAAAAGGTCAAATGATTTACGATAATGCTATCTCGATAAATATCTGTGTAACTGTACTGAGAGTAGACTCAGCGATGTAGGTACTTACACCGCGTGCTTTATTTATTTCTATTGTATTAAGTTCACGCAGTGTGGTGTAGACCGTTTATTTTTTATTTCGCTCATCTGTGTCGATTATTCATTGATCAAACAAATAGCGTGGCTTCATCAAAAGAATATTCCTTCGATCCCACGGCTAGATTGCATTTAATTATTAAATTTATGCCGGGGTGTCGACAGAAACAAGTTCCAATATTTATGCGGTACAGAAATACCTAACCCTCGCATGCCATGAAGTTGTAGTATTCGTTTTGTGTATAAGTCTGCAACTCATAACGTTATACTTATTAATGATACAATTGACACATTTACTTTTCTATGACTATTCCAAGTGAAGTGAACTAATGTGAATACTCATTCACCATACTCATAGTGGCCGGTTATTATTAATTTCGTAATAGATTTAGTTAAATTAATAAAAAATAGTCATTTGTAGTTGACTTAGCCTTATCTTACCCACTAATCTAATCTTTTTTTGCAATTTTTATGCAGACCAAACATCACACCTTGGGTTATGTTGTTTTCTTTTTGTTTTTGACTAATTTATATCGTACAACTCCTTGCTAGAGTATATAAGTGACTGCACATTGTTCCTTGTTTAAAGTTTGATTTTTTGATAAAAGCATATATACTTACTAACCTAAGGCCACATAGAACTTTCCCATAAGTTTCCATGCGTAACTACTAATGACGTCGTTACCTCGTAGGTCTATCATTTCATTCCTGGATTCGATTCCCGGTGAGATACAAGTTTAAACGATAATTTTAAAATTGTTAAAGTGTAAAATTGTTCCGGTCTGGGTGATAGTGTATTTGTCTTTGTATGTGTCCCTAGCGTCCACGCTACAGGGATTCCTAGTATGGGGCTATGAGTGTGAAGCATCATTATATTAATAACAGCTGGTAATTATTAATTACACTGATGGTCCCGTATGTGATAAATGTACCAATTATCTGTCTAAGTATTGACCAAACGGACAAAAGTACTTATTCATTAAAGTCTGATACGCGCCCGACATTAATCTGCGTTGTCAGATTGGAGCCGAAACTCAATCCAATTGAGCCAGAGTATGTCAATACAACTTTACGCATCACGAGCATTTGTGCTCGGAATTAATTCAACCAGACATAACAATTAACCTGTCCTTACGAACTTGGCCTTATTAGAATTATTAAAAAGTAGTCTTATTTAAAAAAGTCTAATAATTCGTCAAGATGGATTTCGTTAATGTTTTTAGCTATCATATAAATTATTATTCTATACTATCTGCGTACAGCACAATAATAAACCACATAAATGCATATTTTTGTGTGAGTAAGAAAATCAATCTCTATGATTTATTGTTATATTAAACCAAAAGGCTAATAATATAAAGCAGTTTATACACTCCACATAATTATATTATTTACCAAGCCTGTTGGCACGTGTTCCAAATCTACATCAGCAACGCACTATAAATAATTCATAAGAAATCTTTCAGGACATAGGGAATTTGGCTAATATTTGTTTATAAGAATGGAGTATTACAGGATATTTTACGTATTGACAAAATGTCACATGAGACATTGTAACACAACGTAAGGAGAAAAACGAGATTATTTAGTGATTATTATTTTTATCTATTTTATTTGTTGTAAACACTTTATTATATTCTATTACGCGGAATAAATTACAATTCGGTGTTCTGTCATTATGTGGTTTGAAAGCAAAGGGTTAGTCATTAATTACTTTAAGACGTCGTCATTACTGTGGGATTGCCAAATTGATTTCTTGTTCGTGACTTTGTGCTTGATTTATGCCGCAGTTCGTCAAATTAGAGGGTACAAAATAATTATCCATATTTAAGGTGTAACTCTAATTGAGGACTAAATGGCTCGCCGCGGGCTTATAATAATTCAGCCAGTATTTAGATGCTCACGTGTGCTCATAAAAGACGTTTTTAAAATGTATTATTAGCCCTTAATGCTTATTGGAAAATTAATCACCAAAGAGCAAACAAAAACTATAAATTGAACTCAATTCAATGTACGCCAAAGAGTACTTATATACTATATGTACTTTGTTTTAAGGAGTCGGGATGTCATAAAGTTCATCCTTAATCATATTAAAGCATCTTTAGTAAGTCTTATCAAGCTTTAAATACCCAAATATTTACTTAATAAAATACTAACCCCACTTCGATGAGCAGAAGGATAAAATTATAACACTTTATTATATGATATATCGGTCTTCATCCAAAGAAAACTTGGCAAAGTAGCTACCCTTTTTTGCGTAACTTTCACTACGTTTGATTTTGTCCTTTACTTCAAGAATATTTTTGACACATTTTTCGATGTTAACCTTACACTAATGATTTTTAAAAAGAAAGGTGACCACCGGAGTGTGATGGATTGTTATGCAGTTCCCAGCCAACCTCTCTTTAAATGGCTAGGGAAGTATGTGGTACAGACTGATACTTTTATCTCGACAATATCTTTAAAGTCATCCAAATATCGTAATGGTTCAAATAGGTATAGTTTCCTATACTACATCACCAATATAATAACAGGGACTTTAAAACAATAAAGTTTTCATAAAATAAACTTACTTGATAATATTTCAGTGTTAATAAGCATATAGCATTTTCGTATATGATCTTGTAGCTCAGAATAGCGCTTGTGTTGCATTACAGTCTTCAGCTTAAACCACTAAACTAATGTTGCTCAACTCTACGTTTCCAAAAGCTTTACATAGAGCACAATTAATAAAACACAAGTGCGATAGATTATAGGCTACGAAACATTAACAATTTATCCTCTACGCTTAACCTAACATCTAAGGAAGTACCGCTACAGGCGTAGCATTGGTACAACTCCGCTAGCGAAGCCTATTGTTACGTCATAGCCTGCTATTGGCGGCCGTACTGCCTCTTATGCCTACGCGCTCCAATCACGGCAGACTAACTAGTTAACTAGTCACGCATAGATATTTGCAACCATTTATATACAGTGTTAGTTTGCAG
>DWNH01000422.1:0-15390 GCA_018249895.1 Tiana niger
GTTCGCACAATGATACACGGACCTGAACGGAGATGGCCCATCAAATGATAATGGATCACCCACCAAAGGGGCCTGGATACCCCCGACGGGCCCGTCTCCTCGGCGCTATTCACCTTCTTCAGGAAACTTCGCGGGTCTGCGTCCGCATGTGTTCGTGTATTTATCGTGATTGATAACCATTTTCGGTTGGTAGATACGAAATGTTTTGTGGAGTGTTTCGTGGAGTCTTGTGCGTGAATGTAGCCGCGCGCCCCCGGACGCACTCGCACGTCGCCTCCGCGCGAAGATATAAGAGTTTTGATCTATTTTATCGACTGAAGTTTTGGTCCGACCAAGTGAACTTTTAATCTTGTTTTGAGACAGGATTATCTATTTGAAATAGGATAAGATAAAATATTTTCCCTCTCTGTTAAGTTATTACTTTTCATATTGAACGCCCACGTCCGAAATTTGAAAAGTAATTGTAGTGTAATTACAAAACCTTACTAAGTATAGATTCGAAAGAAATAGCCAATAAATGATAAGTGCATTAGCCGTATATTAAGTTTCCCAAGTCCCATTCATTAGTGTTTGCGATTCACTACAGTTACTTCTCGTCGAACGTGCTCAGGCTTACTATGATACGAACTCATACAGTAAATAGGTAGGTAACGAATATCTTGTTAAATTTAATTGATGATTATCACAAACTAATCTAAATATCTAATAAATTATAGCTAATGTTAATAGATATTGAAAAAATTAATGTAAAATAAAAATATCGTTTAAAACTGTTTTAGAAAAATTTACCTATGTTGAAACTATTTCGATTTGTTTCTTGATATTTGACATTTAAATTAATCGCAAAGTATTGACTAGCTGCATAGTTATTGTTGTAAATAATGAATGTTTTCGTTGTAGGCATTTTATTTGCTTTTATGTGTGCCTGTGTCATTATGAAACAATCGTTTATTAATCGCGGAACCTCTATTGCGAGTAGATACTACGCCTCCCGCCTCACGTATCATAAAATTGTATTAAAAAACTCATTTTAATTTCACCTTTTTTAATGCTACATATGTAAGTAAATAACAATAATGTGACAAGCTTAACTTGAATGGAAGGTGTTTTATGAAACAATTGTCGACCATAATTACCAATTAACAACTGTCTTGTAATAATATATAAGGGAAGTTAAGTATTTAATTGGTAAGTGTATTCACTCGCATTATCGAGGTTTCTAGCGTCGCCCATTCGTCTAATCGTTAGTGATTTTCTCGCCTAATATTTGAATAACGTTGTATTTGAGAAACTGTAAACAGTCTCATGTTGTATTGTAAATATTTACTAATTTTAATGGCCTACTACAATTTTAATAACGTGTGTTGCTAATGTTTATCTAGTTCGAATTCGACTTCTACTGTCTTGCATTGAAGCGCCTCATATCGGCATCTCAATCATAATTTGCAAATAATATTGAAACTAAAGTCCATAAGTTATCTGTTTGATGTTTGGTCCCATAGCATATTTGCAAGCTATCGTAGCGATATAAGATTAGCCATTATAAGGAAACTTCAATAAATTTTGAATAACTTGTTCATGTCGTATCTTTCTTGAACGTTGCATATACTATAGGGTTAAAAATGAGATTCATATATTCACAATACATATTCAATATTAAAATTTTGTATATCAAGTAGTTGTAATAAGGCTTGCTGTTGTTCCTTAATAACTGAACGTTCAAATAATCAATATTTTTCCTGCAATAAAATAGTACAAAAGTAAATCATACATTATAAAATAGCGCTCGCATATCATGTGCCAAACCACACTCATAATTCATATTTCACGCGGATTTTTAGACGGGACCGATAGTAAACTAACGTTTCTACTTGTGATATGTATAAAGGACAACGGCAAGCTTGACTTCCATGTTCACTATTGATCACAGTAATCTCTAAGTGTCTATGTAACAATATTTACTCATAATATAGATGAAGGGATAAAGTTAACGACAGTGTTCTGCATTATAAAATTATATAGAATAAGAATTTATAAGGCTAACGTTTTCGCTGCCGAGTTATTGGAATGCATGTTGTGTATAGAATAGAAATGATAACTGATTGTGTGGACCTAGAAGCAAGTGTAAGTTGGCAGGGCCTCTGGCAGCGCCTCCGGAGCACGGGATTACTGTAATCAATGCGCACAATTCACCGACGAGCAGCACTAGTTAGCACTAGTCGATCGTATCGTATTCACACCGCAACAGCGACATACTCACAAACTGTCAAACAGAGTTGTTGGGGATGCTTCTGGGAGTTGTACATTTTGTATAAATATAACAGTAAGGAGTCGATGACGTAATTGTTTCAGCCGGTGAGTGGCGAGCGACTGGTAAAGTATTGAAAGTGCTTCTTGTAAGCGTCGAGTCTTCCATAGCAGTCGAGCGCGCGGCATGAGTCTACTGTAACGTCTAAGTATTAAATGATAATAATAGCGTAACGTTACCATAGCATAGGCGCCCGGCCCCGCTGGGCTCTTCTATTACTATAGACACAAAACAAATACCTCGTTTAGTTACGCAGTACGTACTAGCTAGACAGATTAGCGTTCATTTCGCGTTTAGTTATTGGACATATCAATTCAGGCACCAAATGAGACTATAGCATAAGCGGTTTTTTAAATGTTTTCAATTGTGATCTTATGTCAATCTTTTTAATGAGGCCTCAATCAATACTATTCAGAATAGATGAAGCGCTATTTAGTGTATTACTGATACTGATCTTTGTTCATATCAAGCGACATATTTCGATAAATTATTAAATCATAGATTATACAGAAGACATAAATTACGGGTTTCCTGTGTAACTTTTTTTTCATAACGAAAAAGGACAGTGTTTTAAATGTTGACAATATTATTAGCATATCAATAACACTCATTAATAGAAATAATATTTAAATTTCAACTAATATATTAGACATAAAATGCACCATTGAATGGGGCCCTGTTAAATAGACAAAGATTTGTATGTGCAATAAGTTTAAGTAAGGAAACAGTGATCTATGAAATTATGCCACGTTCACTTTATTGGTGTATGTAAGTTTTCTAAAAATTTATTATCTTTTTCTTTTATATCTCATTTCTAAGTCCACTTTTCATCGTTCCCTTGTTAATGCTTCATAGAGTTAGGTATTGATCAAAATTAATCAAATTTGGAAGTTCTAATAAAGTTATTGCTGTGTTACATTTGTTTCCGTGATTAGTTAATGGTGAAAGTTTATAGTTGTTGTATATTTGGGCACGGCCGACTCTGTGAACATGGTTCCCTAGTGAAATTCTAGTAAAATATTGTACTTTTTTGTTACTTGCCAGTTCATGCTATAGATAGACCGTAATTACAACAATAAAGTTCTCTTATAACATTGTGAAAGTGATTTTTTTTTATATCACCTGACCACTTTGACCACTAGCGCCACGAAAGCCACCGGTGACCGGCGAAGCCAAGATTATTAGAAACACATAATTCGAATAAATTTTTAATGCTTTTAATTTTTGTTATATTATTACGGTTACTAAAATGATTTGAAAAAATTAATGCAATATAGAACACTGTTCTGTTGTAAATAAATATTTCATCAAAATATGCAACACGTAGGTACTGAGAAATTCATTTAGGCCAGACGGACACGCCGTATAAAATTAGCGTGGCATTCAATGTGTTGAAAACGAACGTTGCAAGATTGTGTTCAATGACGTGTGTAATGGAATTACTGGCCTGTATAATGAAATTTAATAACCTCCAACATTAACCATAGGAGTATTTAGTTCTCAATGGGATATAAATTAAACCCAGTGAGTGATCGTAGGAAGTTTACTGAGCCGCACTCCAGCGGTTACATATAAAGACTGGCTGCGAAGACAATGTCTCGTTTGAGCAGCTTGATGGCCTCGCTGAACTTATTCTCCAGGTCAGTGTTGCCGATGTTCTTGGCAGCCTGGCACAGCTGGCGCAGCACTTCCTCCAGCCGCCGCATGCAACGGATTATTGAACCTGACAACGAGACATCAATCAATCAATCATTTATTTGTTAAATAAGGCATAAAAAGGTTGGACTAGTATACAGTATCACAAGCACTTTATTCTACCCCTTACCCCTTAGGGGCCGTCAATTAATCAAGTGGTGTATTTTTGGCATTTTAAGTGTATTTTTGGCATTTTTAATCATTAATATATCAAAGACAGTTTTATTACAACCAAAAGGCGCCAAATACCAATTGGCCACTAGTACCTTCAAACACGTCAGTCAGCTTGCAGATCTGCAGGAAGCTGGCGCCCTTGGTCCACGCTAGCACAACGTCCATAACTGTGCACTTAAACTTCGCTACGTATTGGTCTTCGTCAAGATCCAGGTTAGCGTCTATTGATACTTTAGCTATTCGACGTGCGAATTCCTGAAATCAGTAAAAAAAAGTTATAGAGCAATTATCATACTTTAATGATGTTCAAATTATGTTAAATTCATTGTTATGATAATTATGGACCAGAGCCGAGAATATACTTAATCTTATTTAACTTTTATGACACAAGTCTATTTGAACAGTAAAAATTTATGTCGAAAATTCAATATAATAATAATATAATTGGCTTGTGAAAATAATTGTTCATTCATTCTCAAGGAGTCCCACACAGACGCCGCTCAGACTGAGTGACGGGGCCTTGTCTGGGGTGTTGGGACCGGGTCTGGAGATCTACTCTATCCTTTGACTTTTGTAACTACGTTGTTTGTTACAGCGTTCTTTGAAATTATAAAAGGTACTCTACTATATATTATAGTACTCTCTTCTTTTTTCGGACGTTTAAGGCTTTGCGTTTGACAAACACGGAATCGTTAATTTTCCGTCGATCTTAACCGCAGTGGATGGTCGTAAATCGTCGTGTTTTCGTCGCTAACTGACTACCGGCGGGAGCTTTTATAACACTTCACTCATGTCCCACACTAGGACTCCCTGTATTGTGGGTACCATGGATGACACAGATAATTACACTTACACCCAGGCTGAAAACAGAAATCTAAACTCATCACTTAAATTCCTGCTTGAAATCGAACCTAGGGCCCTTCGAATGGTAAACCATGTTAACCTTTACACCACACTGGTTGTCAAATAAAGTGTTTTGATGAACAACCTCGTATAGATTCGTAACTATTCGGGCAATCTTGAAAAATACACGTTAGTTAAGCCGTTTCGTATTACATATTAAAAGATACAGGCAAGGCTCTAAATTCCGGACGATAGCCCAAGTGTGACCTGCAGCTGCCTGAGCACGGCGCGCAGCTCCTCCCCGGAGGCGGACAGCTCGTTGGACTTCTCGTCGCACACGAAGCAGCTCACCAGCGCCGCGCTCTGCTCCGGCGACAGCGTCTTGAACACGCCGTTGAAGATCAGCTCCGTCAGCAGTAGCTCGTCCGCGCTGCATACGTATTACACTTTGTATTGCGTACTAAAACTTACTACAATAATTTATAATAAAATAATACTAACTTGCAAAAGATTATTACAGGTAAAATACATAAACATACAGAATTAAAAAAGAAGTCCACAGAATTTGGAAAATTAAGAAACCTACTTTTGATCCCACACTATTACTATTTATTTATTCTCCTAAAGATTGACACATAAATTATTACAAAAGAAGATATCCAAAAATCCAAACGGTTGTCCGCGACCGTATTATTAATCCCTATTATTTATTACTTCATTAGCAGCCTGTCCATCCAATTATAAAAGAGAGTGATTGTTTACCTGCTCAGTTCACAAGCGATGCGTCCCTTTAGTTCTATGACGTCCGACGGTGTGCAATACCCCAACCTTCTGAGTACTTTTTTTCTCTTCTTCAATTCGTCCATTTGCAGTATGCTCTTAGCTTTCTTAAGCTCCGCCTTCGCTGCTTTTAATTCCTCAATAGTTTCCTGTTTTTTCTCATAGGCTGCGGTAAGAGCACCTCTGTTTTTGTCATTGTGCAAAGAATGGGCGTACAGTCTAAAAATAATTATAAGGTTCATGTATTAAACATGTGTAGATTGTGATAATATTTAGTTTTCAGAATAAGTTATTGTAAATAAAAAAACCTCTTGGTAAAGTCTGTAAATAATAATGAAAGCCTATTTCAAGTAATTAAAAAAACAGCCTGATGACTAGAAGAACATCTGTCGTGATATGTCCCGTTATTTATGTAAATGCTGCATTGATGCCCATTGAAAATATTTCAAATCATTCAAAATATTTCTATTAATATCAATATCTAAAGTTATTGAAATGGCGTTAATAACAAGTTATTTCTATGGCGTCCTACAGTAGTTGCCACGCTATAGAAAACACCAAGTACATTCATAACCACACATACAACCATAAAAAGTGACGGTGACCAAATCGGTCGCTCAATATTTATATTATGTACATGGTGACTATATAAATATTACCCACCTCTCTTCATACACTTTAATCTTGTCTACACATTCCTTGAACACAGGATCGTCTATCTTCATATCCTTTATAGGGTTCAGCAAGGGTGGACCGTCAGGGAACCGCTTTTTCACCTCTCCTATGGTTTTCAGAACAGATTTACGACTATCCGGTGGTCGCAGGTCCTTGGGATAGTACACACGCAGGGAACTTATTTGGTATATTAATGTGTGTAAAACAGGTACCACTTCTATTTCTCCTGTCTAGATAAAGAAATATCAAATTAGAGCTTGATACAAATGATACGATGAAGCTAAAATTTACAAAGCTTTATTTCTGAAATATGTAATATATTTAGCCCTATGGTCTTTCTGCATAATTGAGAAAGGCCTCAAAGAAAATAATATACTTCAACATGCTAACTAATAAGAACATTCAACTGATTACCATAACCATAATATATTACAACACCAAGCAAATGGTTAAACCAAGCTTCCAAGCTACCTTCAATCTAGTTTAATATTATGAATGCAAGATTTTGTAATGAATGGAAAATATTGGAATGGATGGAAATATTTAATATATTTACTTTTTCCTTTCAACTTTAACTTAATTAATAATTAGTGTTATTGTATTGTTATACTACCGAACCGAAACCGATATTACAAGATATTTTAAGAAATGTGGATTATTTTCTAATTCTAACAAATTTCGCTGGCGCAGCGTCCCATAGTGGGTCTTGGCCTCTGACACGAGAGCTCGCCACTTATCTCTGATCTGCGCAATTTCTTTCCAGTTCCTGGCTTGAAGTTCGCGCACATCATCCTCAACTCTGTCTGATCAGCGATATTTAGGACGTTCGATAGTGAAAACGTCAGTGGATTCTAGTATCGTTATGTTATTAAAGTACCAATTAATTTACATAACTCTATAGGATATAAACCACTCACCTCTCCCGGTGGACACGGCACGTTTGTTTCTGCTTCGTCTTCCTCGGATTTTTTAACGTGTAACAGAATGTCCACAATTATCACTGCCTCTGATGACAGCGGATTTTCCTCGTGAGGCTTCTTGCCTTTAACACTCTTATGCTTGAAATTCACTATAATTCCCCAGTCGTATTCATATTTTTCTGTCTTAATCTACAATTATTAAATTAAAACTTATGCTCATAACTAGATAACTATAAATAACTTGAGTATAATACTTTAACAGTACCAAACATTGATAAACCTACAGCAACTTATTAATTATGTCCTCGATAGTTTGATTCCAATTCAGGAAAAATATTAATGTGATATGAATATTTACTCAGTGTCTAAACTCTAATTATCTTGTACAAATATGTATTATAATATTTTAATAATGTAATACTTGTAAATAGCATTGTGTGGTATAAGCTAGCCCAATCAGCAAGGCAAATGTTTATGCTGTGATATTATGGTTTTTCAAAAAGTGTGATATCAGAAGCCTTTAAATTTAAGCTAACCAGGCACCATCCTAGTGTTCAGAAGTAGCAACACATCTACGTACAACTACTAGTAGGAATGTAGGACTACTTGAGGCTGTACATGAAAATCCATGAATTTGTAGTATGGACTTAACATCACGTGCCCGTATGCAACTTCGTTATTATAAAATATACTCTGATTACCTCCGAATAACGTAGGATGATGACGTGATGACGAAGTTGACGTAACACTATATCTTTACTATCCTTTTACCCTCTATACTATATTCTGATCTCCCTGTACTATATGTACGTTGTACTTTGGCAAAAACCGTATTCCCTCGTAGATAGTATAATAATAGTGAGTATAAGGCACATACATAGCAAGTTTAAAGCTTTACAAAACTGACCTTTACTAACCGACCGGGCTGCAGGAATGGCTTCAAGTACTCCGGCCTAGTGATGAAGCCGCGGAACTGTGCGCCCAGCATGTCCAACTGAGAGCGGATGTTGCAATACGATGCTATTGAATGCTCGTGTTCTATTGTTAAAGAGTCATACTCTTTCTGTTTCAATTCCACTCCTGAAAACGGGTAAGTGGATTTTAATTGAAGTACAAACTTAGTCGGTATTAAATATTCTAGAGTTGCTAATGAAATAATGTTAAAATCAAACTGTTAATTTCTTTTAAAAGCTAAACCAAAGACGAAAAGGCTAAGGTATACATTAAGTAAGATGCACTTTTTATAGAATAAAGATTAAAAATAATATATGAATCACACTAACTGTCAATGAGGTCTGGTATAGCGGCTTGGTTTTGAAACTGAAAGAAACTTCGCTCAAGCATGTATTCAGGATTAATTTCTTCTACTCGTAATAAATTGAGTACCTAAAAGGAAATAAAATTACTGATTATTACTCTTTAATAATTATTATTCTGTAAATATTTGAATAAAAATTGCCATAATTTTTTTATATATATGATTGCCAGAAAAGCAAGTGAGCAAAGCCCAAACCAAAATATTGATGTATTTAGTTAACATAAGTTATATTAAAAAGAAAACAGGCACATTTAATAATTATATATAATATTTTTAAGCTAGATACCATTATTATAATAAAATACCCATTATTATAATTAACTAGGTAGTGTTATTATAATAAACTATTCCCACTCCTGACACTGAAATTGTCTTCACACACATTTTGTATTGAAAACCTACCATATTATAAGTGAGATGAAAGGCGGAATTAATAGGATCAGCTTTCCCCTGCACCATACTTTTGACAACACTGGGTTTGACCTTCTGGTCTATCATGAGGATGACGATACCCTTATCGTCCAAACCTCGTCGACCAGCACGACCAGACATTTGAATATATTCTCCTGAAGTAATCTAAAACCGAATATTAATATAATAAATTATTTCTTTTATTGAATATATGATAGTAAAAAGCAAGTATTATTTGTAAAGAAATAATTCGTAACACTTACAAATCTAAAATCCTTGCCATCAAACTTCTGACAATTTGTGAATACTACAGTTCTTGCAGGCATGTTCAAACCCATGGAAAAGGTTTCCGTCGCAAATAAAGCCTGTAAAAGAAAAATGTTCATTTGAAATTTTTTTATTGAATAAAATTAGCAAAGCATGGTGTTAATAGTCACTGAAATCCATGGACATCCACCTGCCACTTAGGCAGTACCTGAGTCTTACCTGAGATCGCAAATAAATGTGTTGCTACTTCCGAGGACACAATGGTCGCCTTGTATTTAGTGAACTCCGGCACCAACACCCTCCTTCCGAAATACAATAAATTGCTTTACGGTAGAATTGGGTGTGGCAGTGGTACTTCACCGGACGGCGGCGTGCCATCTATGTATGTCTTACATGCTTAGACGACAGTGATCACTTGCCATAGTGTGGTCTGTTTGTCTGTTTGCTAGGCTTAATTTATAAAACAAAAATATACCTACATACATATATAACAAGCTTCTGTATTCTATCTTAATGCATGTAATTGTTGTTAATGTAAGCACACACATAAAGTACCTCTGCCTCTACTAAACAAAATTCAAATTATGCTATAACTAATTAAATATAATTAACATAGTCAAATAAATGAAATTAAATAATAAGATATAAATAAAATACTGCCTATTAATTATGCAGTATAAACCAAAATATTACTATATCAATAAAAATATTATGAGTTAAGAATTTGAAATTAATAAAAAAAAATTATATTATCTTATTATTTACAATATAATATAGTAGAGTAATCATAAAGTGTTACTTTAATAAGTCCAAGGCCGAAGAGTATCTCGATGGTCTCCTTGAGGATGGGCAGCAGGCCGCCGTGGTGGATGCCGATGCCGCGCCGCAGCAGCGGCACCACGTTCTCCACCTGCGGCAGCTTGCGGTCCTCCTCCGACAGCACGTCCATTGCGTTGTTGAACACCTCGTCTACTAATTTCTTTTCTTCAACTGGTCAAGTTCAAGTTTTAATTTTAAGTACGAAACTAAGTGGCAACCAAAGTACAGTATAATTATCGTTAGTTATAGGACACCGCCCAGGCAAGTACCACCGCCACACCCAATTCTACCGTAAAGCAATTTATTATGTTTCGGAAGGAGGGTGTGGTTGCCGCAGATCACTTAATATAAGGCTATCTTAGTTGTCAGAAGTAAAAATGCATCTATATGCGATCTCAGATAGGACTGAGGTACTGTCTGAAGTTGTAAGTAAAAAAAAAATTATTATCGTCATGTTATGATCCTAGTGCTTGATATGAGTCTCTGATCAGAGATGAGAAGGGTTTATTTAAGGCCACAGTCCATCATATCCACAAAGAGGGTTGGTAGACAATTTGTTTAAAAGAAAATTTAACATTTAACTGCACCTAAACTCCTACTAAATACTTTGTTACAAGACTTAAATTCTAAAAGTTACAATAGATAACAGCTAACATGAAATATAAAAATTTCTGTCATTTATACTGCATACAATTTCACATATCTCCCTTAAGAACACAGTTGCGAAAGATTTTTACTTTTATCAAGACTGAACAGTGATATAATGCTAACTAAAAAACAATCTCAGCTATTATTCTCATCCTCTAAAAAAATTAAAAAGATACAAATTGCAACTACAGTAATAATTTTTTTTTGTAGTAGTTTTCAATATAATACTATACTTACTGGTATTAAAATCCAACTTTGCCATTTGCATGGCATAGGCCTCACACTCCTTTTTGCTGAAGCTGAATATGATGACGGGCGCGAAGTTGCGTTCCATGATCATCTTGACGATGTTGAAGATGTTGGTCTGGCTGCTGTTACCTTTGGGCCCTCCGCGCCGCCCGCGCTGGTCTCCGCGCCCCGCCTCCCCGGCGTTGCCCAGCACTGCCATCGCAGTATTGAAGTTGTCCTCCTTGAACTGACCCTAGAAGTTTTTGGTAATAAAGTAAATAAGTATTTTCGGGCAAGGCTAGACCAAGAAGCTAGCCATAGAATCTGCATACAATCTATATGCCGACCCGTGTGGTGTAGTGGTTATCATGCCAGTCCACCATTCGAAGGGGCCTGGGTTCAAAACATTATCTTCTATTTAATCAATCTTCTATTAAATTTCTTAAGTATGATGATTGATTGTAATCAAAACCCTATAAACAATATGTTAATAAAGTTTTCATAAATTATCTTACATGATCATATTGCATCTATTATAATTGTTCCAGAATTTATATTTATAGCAGTTGAATAATAATAAACCAGTTTCTTGCCAAAAGATATTTACAATTTTAAATACATGAGTAAATACATTAATCAAAATTAAAAGAAAAATTAACATAAATATCTGCGGCGATGGGAGGTGGATCAGCTGTTTGCTTGCTCCGGACCAAAGTCCTGGGAAGTGTTGGTTTTCAGCCAGTCCCTTCTCTCTAGGATTATATGTGAGAGATGCAATGGACAGTAATCATCATTAAAAGTTACCTTCTCATCCACAACTAGATGTATCCCATCTCCACCAGCGGGAAAGATGTAGTGCTGGAGTGGTGTGGGCCGGTACTCTGTGTACACTACGTGGCAAGGCTGCGAGTGCAACCGACACACCCACTCAGCGAACTGGCGCGCGTTCGGTATCGTGGCAGACAGAAACACGTAGTGGACATTGTCCGGCAACAAGATTAATGTCTCTGAAGAGAATTATAAAATTTGTTTAGTGTGTAACTCATAATCATAGTCTTCACGCAAGTGCTAGTTCCCACCTGAGGCGTGACAATATTAAGACAAGGCAGACCATGATTAATTAAATGCTCGAGCAAGATTGAATGAGTTTGATTTTTATCTCATCCCATCTATAATTCACATTTTTTAAGTTTTGTTTTTTGTTTATTTTTGATAAATAATCCTTTTTAATTATAAGTCAACAAAAATAAATTATCAAGTCAATATAACAAAATAATTTTTTTTAATTATAAGTCATTAAAAAAACTAAAGAATATATTACTACCCAAGAGCATTTTTACCTTCCCAAACAACACCTCTTTCCTTATCCCTCATGTAATGGATTTCATCAAACACAACCCAACCAACTTCTCTCATGATTTCTGAACCTCTGTATAGCATGTTTCTTAAAATCTGTAAAAAGAAAACAGAATGTTTTAGATGAATATTTAATCATTTATTCTTTATAAATGTGTAATTATAATTATTTTTAAATAAATTTTCATGTGACCTACAAAATATACTTCCCAAAAATGTGTGATGCAAAACAGATGGATATGAACTGTCTTTGTCCTCAGCAGCTGCAACACACTTATATACAGCCTCATATTTAAAGCCTATCAAGTTTTTTTTACTACCTTTTTTGTGGTTAAGTGTGTATATCTATGAGTAGCTGAGTATGCAATGGTACTCGTAGTAGATATTGCAGTCAAACTTTAATATAAGCCATCTTAGTCCTTAGGGGTTCCAACAGATTCATTTACATTTATAGATTCACGATTGTTAATTAATGTGTAAGTTGGCTGCACTGAATCCTTGACATCATGAAACCAGCATATCTATGATTCAATTACGATTTCTTTGGTACAAAAAGTGTGATAATATCAAACAAATGTTACAAGTGCTCATTAAAATATTATAATAATGTCAAATATTTACCTCAGTAGTCATGATAAGACATGATGCTGTAGGATTAATGGTGACATCACCTGTGATGAGACCAACATCATGGAACTCCTCAGAGAATTCTCTATACTTCTGATTTGACAGTGCTTTGATAGGTGTTGTATATATTACCCTTTGCTTGTTCTTAAGTGAAAGTGCTATAGCATATCTAGAAAAAAAAATGCTATGTGTAAAATATATGAGGTTGTTTATTAAGAAAGGAAATCTTAATTTTAATTCAAATTTAAAATTTTATAACTATGGCCAAAACGTAAGAGTAAGTTTTTGTCATACTCAGAATTTCTGTTGAAAATTAGTAGCATACTATAAGGATGGAACAAATTTTTAACTTTATTAAGACACATAGATTTCCAAAAATTATGGATTACAACAAAAGTTATTATTAATATAAAGTTCAACAAATATACATACTCTGCAACCACAGTTTTTCCAGCAGAGGTGTGTGCAGACACTAAGACAGACTGCAAATTATCAATGCACATGATAGCTTCTTTCTGAAAGGGGTCCAGTATGAAGCTGTACTGCTTGGCCGGCTCTATACTGATAGGCAGGAGTGGTGCATACTCATGATTAGGAGGTATTGCTACTTCATGTGTACAGCCCTCATGAGCCTCAAGTGTATGCACTACTATTCTAGCATTTTTGACATCTAGTCTGGAATAATATAATTAATAGAAATATTATTAATATAATTAGATACTATTATTATATCATATTTTGAATAAAGAATTAGTTGGGACATCTTTGTAGGTTGGAAAAATAAACATCATAAACATTTTAAAAACGGAAGAACAAGACGACGAACAACAATCAATGTTGACTCTTTCAGCAAAAAGGAAATGTTGAAACCCTAAACGAAACAAGTACTTTACTTCAAGTCTCCAATTAGTTCAAATTCATCATCTTCCTCGTCCTGTCTAGGCTTCTTCGCAGTATCTGCGTACTCGACTTGTTCGTGAGCTCGCTTGTTGCTCACGGGGGAACCACCTTTGTCAATCCTTTAATAAAAATGAAAAATTAAAACCACAATGGAACGTTAAAGTACATCAAAGTTTAGGTTATAAAGCTTACGAAGTGTCTTCTAGGTCTTTTGCGCGCGGGAGAGCGATCGTAGAAACATTTTGTTCCGAGCCATCAAAGCAATCAAACAAACTATTAAAGTCAGACATGGCTGTAATTAGATTTTACAATGTTTTATGTTTTAGCGCATTTTATTCTAGTGCATTTAATTTTCTACATCTACAGTTGTATTGACGCACATTTAACTTAACAAGTGACAGATTGCGTCGTTTAATGACACTGACATTGATGCTACATGAAGTCAGAAGTTGGTTAGAAATATAAATGGGCCATATTGATTTTATTCGTTTTCATGAAAAATTCATATTAATAATTATTATTTCAATTGGCTTACAGTAGCTGTTACAAAATTAATAGTCTTGCAATTATATTTAAAATATATCAGAATAGTATTTAGAATAAAAGAAATTACTACAACCACAACAGATTACTGAAATATTACATTATGAGCCACGGAAGACGAAGTATTCTACGTATCCATTTTAATTTAGTCCTACCGCCCACTTAGTCAAATCATTATTTGTCTAAGTGGAGCTAATGATGTATTCATCATTCACCGACAAAATACCTCGTACTGTTATGTTAACAACCTTAGTTATTACATTATAACAATAGAGAATTGTTCCCATAAACAATTTAATTATATAACTTTTTTGAACAACTGTTAAAAGCTATTACAACTATAAATAGCTATGTTAGATCGCGTAGTCTTGAAAGGGGCAAGAGGTTTTATGCGCAATAGATATGTAAAAACATGTAACAAAAAAACATTCTCAATTTTGTAAGGATATTGCTCAGTCCAATCTCTAGGTCTATGCACAAAAAGATATGATTTTTGGTACATGGATAGTATAATTAGAACAAAACTAGAACCATTTGGTAACATAACACAAAAAAATATACTTAATAACTTTTAGAAAAAAACATTATGACGTACGTAGGTACTGTTTTACTCACATACGAATGTGTTTAAGAGAATTGCACATTACACATTAAACAGCCTTCATTTTCATCTGATTTTCATACTTCTACAATGGTCACATTTATTTAATATGCAATAAGATAAATTATATTGTTTACTTCCTTGTCTAATTATTTAGAGTAAATAAAATTATATTTATCCAAATAATTATGAAACATATTTTTTTTCAATATAGCAACATTTGCAATGACTCAATAAGACAATGGTCACGTGATCACATTGGCTTGGGTTTACAGAT
>DWNH01000423.1:0-15388 GCA_018249895.1 Tiana niger
CGAAAAGTTAGAGGTGCGTGAGGGGATCGAACCCGGACCTACCGGAATGGTAGGTCGAAATTCAACCACTAGGCTATCACTGCTTATCGCTCATGCGGTATCTATATATATAGGTATATATACATATATATAATACAAGAATTGCTCGCTTAAAGGTATTAGATTTGCTATGAATGTAGTATTAATTATTCAACATACAGCCTGTCCCGTTCCTCTGTGTTTCAACCTGATAGTGAGCACACGTGAGAATTAATTGTGTCTGTCACGTTTTCTGTGAAACATTAACATATATAATAACGATTTGTAGGTTTGTTGAATGCGATGCTAGTTACGAGGCGACATTTCTTGTACAAAGCGTCTTATTGTTCCAATAGTTCTTATCTTACGCGTGTAATTAAGTGCCTATTAAAATAAAAATAGGTGTGTTCTTAATAAACCAAGTCCAACCAACCATAAATGTTTAACCAATTCTTTGACAATAAAGGCCATCATAAAACACCATTGTAATTCCTTTAGTTATAACATTCAACTAGAGCTCATTGATAACGTGTAACGCAACGTATATATTTAGTGCAATCCAAACAAAACCTTATTGTCTTTTGTTATGACTGATATTTCAATAGAATAACGAGAAAACAATCATAGGTGAATTCAGATGTTACGTATGTATAAGACTGCAAGGTAAAATGCACTTTGTAGTTGCACATTAAGGCGGATATTCCCATGTTTTCATCCCGCGAGACAGCATCGTTTCTGGAAAATTTTACTCGATCAATTTAACCGCAATCGTAAAAAGGCAATAAAAATCATGCTTAACCACACTGTTTCAAGGCTGATAAGACATTACGTTTTCAAGCCTATACGGATTTGATAGACGTCAGTGTATGATCGTAAATTTTTGGCGATAAGTTCAGAAGCTACTGAACATTTGGATGCTTTTGCTTAAGCAAACTTCAAATGGCCTTAGGCCATTCAGTGTTAACTTTGTAATAGCATGCCGGAGTGATGACTGCACCATATTTAACGCTGTATCTAATTAAACATTATTTTTATGGGTTGCAGTATCTTTTTGGTTAGACGTCACGTATCTCCATCTGCTTTTTTTATTGATAAGAAATAGCAAACGAGCATGCAGGTTATTTATTTATTTATTTTTATTTATACTCTTTATTGTACACAATTAATTACAAAGAAAATACATACAAAAAAAAGAATATTAACAAAAATCGCTAACGAGCGATCTCTTCCAGACGACCTACGTGGTTTTAAGCGGTTTGCAGCTCATAAACGTCTATATCCAAACTCAGGCAGTACCTTAATCCTACCTGATGGTAAATAAATCCATTTCTACCTTTGGACAACTATACCCTTCTTCCGAAACAATAAA
The DNA here is from genome assembly GCA_018249895.1 of Tiana niger. NCBI lineage: Eukaryota > Metazoa > Arthropoda > Insecta > Lepidoptera > Hesperiidae > Tiana > Tiana niger. The sequence goes on from DWNH01000423.1 coordinate 1,388, forward strand.
TGTTTTCACGGTGAAATTGGATGTGGTTTTAAAACCTACAGTAAAGTGGTCCAACAATTGGTTTGTTACTTCTTTAACATTAAATCTTCTGTGATAAATCTATTGTTGCAGTTATACTTCTTTTGCCGTGTTAGGAAAAAATGACGATGCGCGCGCACCGTCACGAAAAACCGACACCTTGAAGTTAGCTATAGCCAACATTTTAGTCATTTAACTAGATAATGCGTTATAATAAAACTTTCAATATTTTAAATACCTTTTTTCTATTGTTAGTGTCGTTTTTTCTACAAACGTAGAATAAGGCGAAAGACAAAATTTTTAAAAAGATTTTTATCTTGTTACGTCAAAGAAGTATAACTCCTAACATGTGTACATAAGTACACAACCACTATTTTTTATACACGCTCATATGCCCCAAACTAGGATTCCTTATATCATGGCTACTATGAACACAAACAAAGACAATTCATTACACTAACACTCAAACCGGGAAGAGAAATCTAAATTCATCATGGATACTTCTGTTTCTTCTTCATATATATGTAGGTATACACTCGTATATCCCAAACTAGAATTCCTTGTATCATGGGTAAAATGACCACACACAAAAACAATTCATTACACTAACACCCAAACCGGGAACAGAAGTCTAAATTCATCATTGATTCTTCTGTTTCGCCGGAAATCGAACCCAGGACCCTTCGAATGGTGGACCGGCATGATATAATGTATATGTAGGTTACATTTAAATTGATGGAAATTCAGGCAAAGAAATGAAAAAAAGCTTAATTTCATTATAAATCTGGCGAAGGAAAACAGTTACAAATGGTACAGAAATAACTATATAAACGAATCTATAAGAAAACTGCTAAAGGTAACATTATATCCTTAAAGGTGAACAGGGCTGGGAAGGTCATCTGAATTAAAATAGGATGCCCTTTGCAACAAAGCTCTCGCCTTATTTCGGGTCACTGAGCCAGAAACCCGTAGGGCTGGAAGGCGCTCGCGTATTCAGACTGTTACTGATTGCAGTCCTTAGCTCGTACTTAGCTCCTAGTGTTAGCCTAGCTTAGCCTTAGAAAGAATAACGGAGGAGTGAACTAGAAGAACGTGGCACACATTTATGATTATAAGGTAAAATAGAAAAATGAAAACTAGTTCCACATTTCACATTTATGGCGTCAGAAAAAGAGCACGTATCATATACATTTTATTGGCAATAGGTTGATGGTGATACATCTCTAGTTACACTAAGTCCCTCCATTCATTACAGGTGCCTCAACGAAGACGACGGGCACCAATCAGCGGCGACGCTATCGCTCCGACGTAGGCAGTTCATAGAGCGATGCCATGAGACGAGGGCGGGCCGGCACCGCGACGCGCTCCCTGAGGTGTCGGTGAAGAGGACGCGGGAGGAGCTCGCCAAGCATGCGGCACAAAACGCGCAGTTGACGCGGCGGCTCAATGTGGAGTCCGGCTGGTCGAAGGTCGAGGAAGTGAGGAAGAAGTTCGAAGGGGCGGCCGCGTCTGCCTCGTACTCTAGGTCGTTTGAGTCGCCGCCGAGGTGGGTACCTCATCTCAATCTGTGTAATTGATATCTATATTGATAAGAGTGGTAGGTTCGTCGACCGGGCAACTATCACCGCCAAACCCAATTCTACCGTGAAGCAATTTATAGTGTTTTGGAAGAAGGGTATGGTTACCGGAGTTCACTAAATACGAGGCGACCATCTTAGTCCTCAGAAGTAGCAACGTATCTATTTGCGATCTCAGACCACTTAACACCAGGTGACCTGCATGCTCATTTGCGACTTTTATTCAATAAAAAAAGAAAGTTCCTAAACGATTGGTTGATTCTTAACAATTAGATGAAGAATACCATTTATTTTCCAGGCGAAGACTAGCGGATTCCCTATTCGCAAGCTTCAAGTTACCAAGGAAGAAGGACATGGCGGCGCCCAGGTCGGTGGCTCCGCAGCCGCAGCAGAAACGCAAGTCCGCTGTCGAGCTGCTGGCCGAGTCCAAGGCTTTCTACGTCAAGTCTGAAACCGTACTGGACAGGAAACAGGAGTTACCGTTACGGGTAAGCTGGAGATGTTAATTTTTTTAACACCTTTTACCATTTTTCAGAGTTCCGTACCCAAAGGGTAAAACAGGACTCTATTACTTAGATTCCGCTGTCCGTCTGTCTGTCCGTCTGTCCGTCTGTGACCAGACTGTGTCTTTATCTTCTTACATAATTAAAAAGGGAAAAGAACTTCTCTTTTCTTCTGTTCTCAAAAACAATTACAAATACGAGTAGTAATTTCTTTCCTCGTACGTCTAAATTATGGAATGATCTTCCTGAGGCATTTCCTGCGGACTATGACATGGGTTCTTTAAGAAAGGCGTTAAGAGAGCACTCCTTCAAGACCGGCAACGCATCGGCGACTCCTCTGGTGTTTCTCATGTCCATAGGCGACGATAACCACTTACCATCACGTGGCCCGTCTGCCTGTTTGCTAGGTTTAAGTTATAAAAAAAAAACTAAGATTTGTTAACTAATTATTTTCAGATGAGCAGTGGCCTCGGACAGGCGATAGCATCGGGCGGCTGCCACCTAGTGAGCTCCGGGACGCTCAATGCCAACGATGCCTGCTGTAATCCTTGTAAGTATACTTCGAAATAGATCCTGCGTGCTCCATCCTTCCATCTGTCAGCCTTTAGTTGTCCACTGCTGGACATAGGCCTCCCCTCCGGTCCTGAGCCTGCGTGCTCGTCTGCTACTATTTCTTTACTATGAAATAAAACTGATTATGTGCTACGCGTACTATTATTTAACACAGTAGCTCCAGTGCGTATATCTTTTATAATATTTATCTCATTAATCGTGAAATTTATAGGATTTTATAGGATTATTAAAGGCACGTCAAATTCGCATATCCAAAAAAACGGATTTAATCTACTCATACCTGTATGAAAAGCAGCTATTTGTAATTACCATCCAGGATAATTAATATTTTTTGTACGAGATGACCTCAATATTAGTTATGTGCACTATATTTGTAAACCCTCTAGTCCCTAAAGGAATTGAAACGGTGTTTCATTTAATAATAATGATGATGATGGTCAATTTAAGATGGGACGACAAGGAGCATGGTGAGCACGAGACGTGCCGTGAGCGCGGGGGAAGGTTTGCAGAACACCTTACGAAGATTGCTGGAGCACGCCGACAGCAGGGAGAATGTATACTCGCCAGCTTATGTTTGTAAGTGATGCTTTTGCAAATCTATATTAGTTGTATACCTATTCATCCATCTTATCCTAATGATTGTCAACAGGACGGAAGTTTTACGAGGCTCTTTCGAAAATTAATTACCTAGTTGTATTTTATTAGCAAAAACTTTAACTTTGGTTTCTAATTTAAAGAACATCATTTTCTCATTTAAACATTAAGAAACAAGTCGAATCAATTTACTTTCAAACCATTTTAAAGCAATCATTTTCAAAGTTAAAGATTGTGCTTAGCAGAAGGATTCATAAGTATAAGGGTTAATGAATTATATTCAGAATTTTGTCAATATTTAAAAAAGATTACGTCATATTTTTAATTAAAATCCTTATTCGATAAAATTATCTTTCAGCGCACAAAGTGTTCACGGATACCAGACGTATAAAGGACCCGTATCCAGAACGAGAGACAATGCCGCGTTCGCAGCATACCTCAGGGACCTATTCTGGGACCTCTTCCTCTGGCACTTCAGGCTCTAAGCACAAATCTGACCCCGACCATAGAGATAAGATCAACAGACCATTGAGTTTCGGAGACGCGAGAGTCTTCTTTCCTGAATCATTTGTTATACCCAGACAGCGGCCCAACGAGATCATCATCAAGAATACATATTCGATGGGTAAGTGCATTTAGTAACAATCTTGACATTTTTCTGGAAATTATATGTCATTTAATTATTTATAATAAAGGTTTCGTCAAATTGACGATTTATCAAACTTTAAAGAAAGTTGTAACTGCATCTACAACTACAGACAATAATGACCTTATGACTTTAAGCATTTTAAAAAGACGGCATCAAACAGGAACTGCACTATAGAAGCAGATCTAATGTTAAATGTTTTTGAGATGTCTAATCCTGGTCTGCGAATAGATTAGACAGTTATAGTAAACAATCACATGAAGAACATACAAAAGAAAAATAAGACAAAAACCTGAACTGAGCTTAACAAGAATCATCATTACTCTCTTTACAGCAAGTCCTCACTCAAGCCCTGAACGGATAGAGCGGTTGGAACGGATGCCACTGCCGGATCCAGCCGATGAAAACTCAGGGTCTGCTGAGCAATTAGCGGCTATAAGTCCACCTGCACAGTACGCACATTCCGCACCTAGATACATACGGTAACTATATTCTTACTGCTTTTTATAGATGTAAGAAGGACAAGACCGGGGAAATTTGGTTAGGAAATGGCCGGATAATTTCAGGAACAATGTTCAAGCTCCTAACTCCTGGAATGCAATAATTCATTTGGTTAATTCTACATTGAATTGTTTCTATTCAAATATAAATAAAACATATAAAATAAATATGCGCAAAATCCTCTAGAGTTCATTGTTTTGAGTCGATTCACAGGTTGCCATTACCTACGAATGAATCCTATTAACACTAGAAATGTGAAAGTTTGTATGTTTGGATTGATTTAGATAATTTAGTCAATCACACAAAAAAGATCTGGAGGAAAATTGGTACACCGATTGCTTATGACCAGGATTAACATGTAGGTTACTCCTATCCTCGAAGATGAAGATGCTCGTAGAAGTTGGTAACCAATATTATTGTTATCCAATTTATAAATCCAATTTTGCGTGTCATATTTAACATTTTACAGAACATTTGATGATTTTGAACTTGCGTTTAGTGGTAAACACTTCTTTGAGTTGGCAACCCTGACCGGAATATTGTTTCAGTTCAAACTCGCACTCGCAGCCAAGTATGCGTGAGGAGGACGGCTGCACCAACATCAATAGCCACAAGTCATTACCAGATTTACACGCACAGGCGCATTGCTACACCGAACAGTGAGTTCGCTTCGGCTAAACAATTTTAAAATTTATAAAGAAAGGGGGAATATTTACACGTAGACTCTAAAAAAAGGAGTCCAAGTCGCCCTCCGACCAGATGGACTGATGATTTAAGGAAGAAAGCGGGAAATAGCTAGATACAGAGGACGCAGGGCAGGATAGAGTAGCGCCAACTAAAGAGGCCTATGTCTAGGCCAGCAGTGGACATCTGAAAACTGATGGATGGATGTTTGATAGACTCTACCAACCAGAGAAATACAACCGCCATACCCATTTGTACCATCTATGTATGTTTCGATAGCAAGTTGTGGTAGCCAGGGTACACTGTGTATGAGGCGATCATGTTAGTCGTCAAAAGTAGCAACTTATCTGTGTACGACCTCACATAGGACTGTTGTACTGTTTCAGGAATTTCAGGATGAATATAAATGTTCATGGCATAGACCGTATAACATGTGGCCTGAATGCTCATTTGTACTTGTTTTCTATAACAAAAAAATAAGAAAAAATGCATATATTTGAATGTCAGTCACTGTGGATTGTGTTTAGTTACCCTTTTGAAATTAATTATTAATTATTTCAGTACAACGGTTCCTAATACGGATACCATTGGTCGTTCCCCGCGCAGGCGACGTCACTCTGGACATCATCGCACTGCCTCCTGTTCTTCTAAGGGCACTAGGTCAGCTAACTTCATATATAATATTAATTTACTTGAAAGGTTACTTACATTTATTTATTTATTTTATTACTTATGTTTTTATTTATACAATATTCAATTTGAAGTTTTAAAATATGTGTGTATACATAAACTCGTACGAGTTTTTCTTTTGAAGTCGTTTAACAATATTTTTAATTAGTACTTACAGCAACAATCTGTAACTTTTCAGGTCAAACCACTCCTCCCTGATGTCGTCTTGCGATGCTTTCTCAGAGCACCCATCGCCCGGTGATGAGAATTATCAATCTTATACTAGGTAAGTTACTTTACTAACTAATAAGTTTCAAAATTCATACAATTTTCCAATATAATTAATAAAGTTAATGCACTGAATTCGAGTTATGTATGTGCTAAGTATGAGGCGTTATGAGTTTAAAATATTTTCAATGTGAAGAGTTATGACTATAAAGTGTGTTAAATATCAGGTTTTTTGAGTGTAAAGTGTGCTAAATATAAGGCGTTGTGGTTGATTATGAAGTGTGCTAAATATTAGAAATTATGAGTTTAATGAAAATATGAGGTATTATGACTTTGAAGTGGACATGATAATGCTTTATATTATGAGCATGAAGTGTTTTAATTGTTAAATCTTTTGAGTGTAAAGAATGCTGAATCTAAGGCGTTAGTTACTAATTAGGTTATGTAATGTGTTAAATATGAGGCATGAATTTGTTTTTGACTAAAACTAATGATTTTCAGTCGTTGTGGGTCATCGTTCGCTCGGGATTCGGGCGGTTCGAGCGGACACTACACGCAACGTAGCGCACCGCCTCACGCAAGGGAGATGCAGCCTTCTCACCATGATCGCCCCAGGTACAAAGCGAGAGGTTCTAGATATCAGTTGTTATCACCGGGGGCCCAGCGGAAGACCAGCGCTGGCTGTTTTCGGACAGCTGGCTTATTGCTGAGCTGGGCCCTTTTCTGGATAATTACTTTTAGTTTTTTTTTTCCTTTGTGATGTTCCTTTTATATTTAAATTTTTACTGTTTATCCAGAATAAACGTTTTTTCTTTCTTTCTTTCTTTCTTTCTTTCTTAGTTGCTAAAAGGACCGCACACGTTTTATCTTAAAGCTAACTGTTCTGTTATTTACTTTATCTTATTTTGAATATGTTCAAAAAATTATAGTATGTATTCTCCTCTTCTGACCTGTTGGAAATCGAAGTTTAGAGTTTGTTTAGAATCAAAACTCAAAAGCGTCTAAATCGCAGACCATCACGCTCGGTCACAAGTAGGCACACCAAAGTAAAAAGTAATGTTTAACCGCAATAACGTTATTATCAGTCGCTACGGACGTGGGTGTGCGTCGGGCGCGCTGGAGTGCTACGTGTCGGCGCCGCCGCAGTTCCAAGATGGCGCGCCCTCGCCCCCCGCGCCGCACGCCCTGCCGCCCGCCCCCGCGCCGCCGCACTACGCTCCGCTGCCACGCGTCGGGATACACTTCCAGGTAGGGTTGCCACCTTTTTTTTACTAATTGTATACAGTGGCGGATCCACAGCAGGGCTTTAGCCTCTTAGTTAAAGACAAAGACAACGAGGAATCTTAAGTTAAATTTTCATTTTAGTTTTATACTATCTGAATTACAATTTTCATCAATTATCCGTAACTTAAGAAGTATTGTTTTCAAATTGATAAAACCTAGCTTACCTGTAAATGATTTCCTTCACAGGCTAGTGCTCCGCCTCCCCAGTTTCAAGACGAGCCTCCAATGTACGACTATAGGGACTACGATTGTTCGTACAAGACTCCGCTAAAGTGCCTCAACGTGGGGAGGAAGGATTATGGCAACCCTAGAGAGTATACCAGGTACCATCATAAACTCCTTTTTTTATTTTTAAGCTAATTTAATGTTTTTTTTTTTTTTCATTCATGAAGTAAGGTATATTTCTTAAAAATAAACTTTAGTATTGCTTGCAGTACATTCCACTCTAACCCTTTTGTATAGATATCTCAATCTAACAAAAGAAAAACCCTTTGCAATCGTATTGGAATATGAATAAATTGTATTATGTTTGTGTTTATTTTTAGATATCACGAGCCCAGCACAGAACTGATCAACAAGCAACCACAGTACCAAGAAGTTAGAATGCGACCACGTGTTGACGACGCGCAAGACTATATTAATACAACGCAGGTAAATATTTGGTTCAATTAGTTTAATTTAATTAGTTCAATTGAATCAGAAACAAAAGACGATCCTAAGACCTAAAAGTATATTGAAATTCTTTCGATTTCTTCATTGTTAATTAAATACAGTATTTAATACGAAAATTTAATACGAAGGTTTGCCCACCTGAAGAAATAACCTCACCGCTGGGCACGTTCAAGAGACAGAGGTGTTTACGCTACAAGCAACGGCGACCTAGGCCTATATTACGCTCCAAATCGGATATATCAGACAGGTCTGTACTTTTTTTTTTTCGTAATTTTTTCTTTCTCCTCCATGGCGGCCGGCGACTTTTAAATCCGCCACACCATAGATATAATTTAGGAGCGGCTGAAAAACCGCGCTACTCGGGACTTCAGTCACGAGTTACGAAGCGATTATCTTAGTCCCTAGAAGTGGCAACACATCTGTTTGCGATCTCAGTTACGACAATGTACTGTCTGAATTTGCGTATGATTGTACATGGGGTGTAGTGATTACTTAACACCATGCATGCTCGTTTGCCAATTTTATCCAATAAAAAAAATGTGCGCAGCCCTAAATATTAAATGAAAATAAACTTCCAAGAACTAAAAGTGAACGAAAATCAGGTTATCTTATATTTTATTACATAGCTCCAACTTAATCTAATCGAAACGTGTAAAAAATTCTGTTCTATTTTCAAGATACAGACGCACAGACGGCCGCAGCCCGGCATCTGCGCCCTGTGAAGGCGAGGATTCTCCCGACAGTCCCTCAGAGGAGTCCTCGAGACTGCAGTTTTTTTTCGAACGACTCGGCTTAGAGTCGCGCCAATTCGACGCTCTGATACTCGACGCGCCGCCAGACAGCCCCGTTTTCTTTTCCTCTGCGTCTACCGTGGATTCCAATCAATTGGCCAACGCGGTTGATTACACGGTAAGATGAAATGTGATTATTCACGATAGCTTATACGATAAGATGAAGCTAAATAAAAACTAAAATCTCTAGCATAGGTAGTTACGTAATTTTTGATTTTTTAGTGTACCTTTTATAGTGTCTCTAATTTTTAAAATCAAGATTTTTTAAATAAAGTAATTATTATAGTAAAGTATTACGTTACTTTTGCAGTCCTTTTGACTTTTGTTCACCGAAAAAGAAGCCGATCTACCCCCGTAATTTTTATACACAATAAACCAGACCAAACCAAAAGATACATTATACAATATATAATAACTTTGTTCTGATAATATGCATACTTGATAGGTAATCGTGTGCCTAGATATCATTCCACTAACCGGTCACAATATAGAATAAATTATGAACTACAGTAACCCCTGGTACTCAGTTTAATCCTAAACCTTACAATTTAAATAGTCCTTAATTCTATAATAAGTGTTTCTTCACGCAGGTTCAAGGTCCAGGTGTTCAGAAACAAATCTACCGCAACACGGAGCCGCCGAGTGTCGTTGAACGGAACGCGCGCATTATCAAATGGCTTTGTCAGTGTCGCAAAACTCAGATGCAACAGCCTCAATGAGGTCCAAAACTGTAATGATTAAATTAAACACATGTTTAATAGTGATATATGAAGCTGGGAGTCAAAGATAAGGGTATCTAAACTAACTTATATGCCAGGATTTGACTAAATATTTTACAGGCGCCCCTTTAATGTCTATAATTGCCTTTTTTAATAATAAGGTAGACAAAAAATTATCTATTCTGGCTCTTTGAAATTTAAATCGTAAATAATACTAACATGATCACTCTGCTTAATAATTTGAAACTGACAAACATCGCAAGGTCGAAGGAAGAGTAACACTGCCTAAGTAAATGCACTACGTAGGTCATTTAAACTACGCTTTCTTGGCCAAACTCTGGCCAGTTACAAAAAAAAAGAAGAATTTACTCAAAACGTTCGTTAGTATTAAGACTTAACATGGCTACATATTGTGAACTACCTCAATGTGGAAGTAAGAATTTGTAATAAGAAAAGGGTTCAGATTATTCTAAAATTAGTATAAAAATATCGATATCGTATTGAGATAACATCAAAACTTTAGAAACGGCTAGATTTGCTTGAAACAAATTATTTAAATAAGATTAAATAAATAGTTGAGAATACATTGAATTAATAATATAGATTATAATAATCTGAAGCTAAAGATTGTTTCAAGAGTTATAATCTGTTTATAAACATATAAAATATAGAAATAATATAAACGTTAAATAATTCATAATTCTTACTTTGATGGCCAGTTTGTTGTCATACCATATTAAATATAGGTACTGGGTACCTATCAAGATGTTTACATTTTTTCAGAGCTTTTTAAAAATTACCTTTGATTTACGAATGTTAGCATTGTTACATATTTGGAATTTTATAGATCTCTGAATTAAAAATTTAATGTTGAATATAATTAATTATATTATTAGGTTTCAAGCGTTTTAAAAATCTCAATATATCAATCTCATTATATCATATTATCAAAAGGAATCTGTGTGCGTTCCACTGGATATATGTTGCTATTTCCCTTTTTTCGAATCGTAGTTAGATTTTTATCAAAACTTTACTATAACAGCTGGAACTTGACATATTTCCCACTTAGTGTTGCCATTAAAACATATTTTTTGGTAACAGGCATCTTCACAATACAGAATTTATTTACTAAAGAAATATAACTTAATCATTTTGTTTTTATAAAGAACGTTGATTTAAAAGATGTAGAGAATAAAAACTCTTGAGAAAAAAGAATAAAAGTACAGATTTATGTACATAATTTAATGAAGTCTTTAATTCTTAATGAATTAAATAACGAACGGTTATACCGTTGAAAAGCAATAATACATTAATAATCAATTTTTAATGTTTGACTAATCTTGTGTGTTATTCTGTTTCTAGCGTAACATTCTAAATATCGACCTAAAATAGAGCTATTTACTGCCTAAGATTAACTTCTAGTTAAACACTTTTCCGCGATTAAATGTTTTAAATAATATTAATCGTATCTCTTAGATTGATAATGTAATTACCGACTGCTGGTATCTCGTTCATTAGATTAGAGTGTACCATAATTTAGCTATAAGAGTTTACATAAAAAATGTGATAAATGTTTATAATGGCATAGACACGTTGACCGTTGAAGGAGGAAGGATACCTTACAAATGACTATGGTAATTTTTTTTGCCTGAAAAAAGGACCTAATGCTCTTAATAAGTACATACATTCACGTCATGTTTAAGTGTTTACGAATAATGAATGCACTTCACAAGCAACTTTACTTTTTAAAGAGGATGCACAAATATGAATACACCTGCTCTATTTAATTTAAAGGTTCTTATATACATAGATATATGCTCGCTTAATATCCTGAATTGATTTAAGTAACGCTAGTCAAGGAATACATATGTATATATATACAAGCCAAAAGATCAATTACTATTTTGGTGGCCGCTGTAAATTTATTTTCAAAAAATACGTGTTAGACGACAATTCGGTAAAGACTAACGTGTAATACTGCCATTAGATATTTTTTAGTCACGCATTACAGATCATATGATTAGATACCTACGAAGAACTTCTGTATCATTTGGATGCAAACATGCTTTTGCAATTTAAAGATTACGAGTACAATGAAATTGTCCTGTTTACTAAACACACACACAAGTTTATAGCTTCATATTTCTTGCTAATTTAAACATTATATTTGTCATTCATTACTGTTTTAAAACATGAGTCATTTAGTCATCTATATAACCTAAGAACCCAAAATACCATAGCGCTACGTGAATGCTGTAACACAATGTAAGGACAATATTACAATATTGAAAGAAGTGAATATTATTATAATTATCATAACGCATAATATATAACTATTATAGTTCCGAGAGTGTAAGAATAACGCAACAATTAAAATATATTTTAGTATTTTAATTAATGTATATAACTCGACTGGTCTAATTTCAAATTTATTTAGATATCGTAGTATAGATCTCTAAACGTTTAAGTCAGGTTTCAATAACAATAAACTGATATTAGAAAGTTATTTATTAGAATTAGCTAATGTTGAGGTGAAATCCACTACTATTGCAATACTTACTATTTCAAATTAGTTTTTTAATAACCTTTTATTTATAATTTTGCATGAATTTAAGTAGTTTATAACAATACTGATTAAGGAATTGGTAGTACAGAATCTGATGTAAAGTGGTCACTATAGGCAAATAGCATAGCTGGGCACCGTTAATAAAAAAGTTAACTTCGTTAATCGTTAATCCGTTACTAAAAAAATTATTTCGTTAAACGTTAAAGCGTTACAGTTCGGAAGGTTCAACGGAAGTTAACTTTAATCGTTTTTCATTATCTCGTTATAAAAATTGCATTTGTGATTTACAAAAAAAAATTTTTGTATAAGATATTAGAATTGGGAGGATAAAAATCGAAAGACTTAGATTTTAAGTAAGTACAAAAATTCTGCGCAGTTTATGCAATCACTTTCACGCCGACGAGATAGGTATAGTTCAATAGTAGGTACTTGTGAGAAAACGTTTTACGCTGCGCAGCGCCTTCCGCGCAATGTCCTTTTGGCAAATAGTGTACTTGATTAACGATTAACGGACTTATGGAAAGTTAACGAAAGTTAATGAGTCCGTTAACAATTTTTAAAGTTAACTTAAAAGTTAATCCGTTACTGTAAATGTTAACCTCGTTAATTAACAATTAACGGATTGACGGTCTTGTGCCCAGCTTTGGCAAATAGTCAACAAATCTCAAAGAAAATTGTTATCGATTTTTTCGTAAGGGAACTACGTGGGGCGTTTTATCTCCCAGTTTAGATAAGAGTGAAACAGAGCAAGCTTGGCTGTTAAGGGAAGGACTAATGAAATATTTCATATTATGAATTGTACTGAGATGAAAAATTTCTTTATACCTAAGTATTATAGACCAATTAATATTGTATTGATGTTCTATTTAAAAACCACATTTTTAATATCAAGTTCTCGTATCATGAAGTAAAACTTTGTAGCATTTTTGTGTTCGTCATTCAATTCCTTGTAAGCATTTACCTGACATTCTAAAAGACTGCCATTCATTTCCCAATTCTGTATGTTCTGTGATATGAGATTACGCGTACTGTGGGATATGAACTTCTATCGTATCAAGAAGAGAATTTAACTTTGATGTTTGTCTTAAGAGTCATTCTAGAGTGGTCTAATAGATTGTTTATTACTATAAAAAGATCTACATGAATCTCAATATGAACGTTAATCTTTTCGGTCATAATAATAAGGAATCGTCCATTAAGAACGTGAGACTCTTAAAGGGGGAAGGTTGGCAATAATCTCAAAATATCAGTCATAAACCTCACCACGTATCACCAGAGGAAGGGGATTTAAAAAAATACTAAAAACATCACGTGATTTATGGACGAGCCCTGTCGTATGTCGCAAATGCTAAGATTAACAGATAAAGAATAAAACTCTTAAACAAATAAGTTAATGAACTGTTCTGTGTTGTAGTTGAATTTCGATATTTTATATTTGATCCTGTTGTGTGTATGTTGTACTAATGATACGATGTGAGCTGTAATATTACCTTTATTTTAAAATTTCAATATTAAGTCATAATATGTATTTGCTATTTAAGTTTTAGATATGTCTATAAATGTAATGGAAGATGTTATGTAAAAGCTGGCGCCTGACACGAGGCTGAAGTACCTATAACCAAATTATTGAATTAAAATGACGTTATCATTATTATAGTCGTTTTTGTATGTTTTAAGATTATCAGTACCTACATATATAAATTGTAGAAGAAAGAAGGCATTTACATTTTTTCTCTTATGCGTATTTTAGTGTTACAGTATTAGATTGTTTAGCATACGATGCTTCCATTATTTGTGTAAATAAAATTTACGTACATTGTTAGAGATTTATCGTATGTGAAAGAAATACATTGCAGTCTGATGAATCATCGTATTTTCATTTTCAATTCCTTTTCTCAAAGCAGTCATAAATTAATATTCCGAAGTAATCTTTGATCTTTGTGCAGCACCTGCTTGTGCATGTTAACTTTTTTCTG
>DWNH01000424.1:0-15388 GCA_018249895.1 Tiana niger
AGATTTAAAATCCTGCGAGGTTGTGGATATTGATGTTCTAAGACCTTCTGATACATTAAAATAAAAATTGTAAGTTAGGACAATGTTAATAGCTGCAGTCGATATATTTATTGTGGTTCGATTTTACTAAGCTTCGATCTGTGATCATATTTTTGTGTATTTGCTGCAACAGTAAATAAATGATGATTACTATACTCTGCTTTACACTGAAATCGACCTGAAGTTTTTAAGTTGATGTGTTGGTTTCTGCAGATGCGAGGAGTGCGGGAGGCGGTTCTTCTGGGCGTCGGGGTTGCGCGGGCACACGCGTACGCACCGCGCGCGGCGACCACGGCGGGCGCTGGTGTGCGCGTGGCCCGGCTGCGGCCGCGTGTTTCGTCAGCCCTGCCGCCTGCGCGAGCACACGCGCGCGCACACCGGCGACAAGCCCTACCCCTGCATATATCCGGTCGCTAATCCCTTTACACTTATGTTTGTTTGGTGATGTGATGGTCTAAGAAAGAATCGAGTTGGATTGGAATCAATTGTTTTATTTACAATTCCAATGTAATGCATACTAGCATATAACATAATTTGAATCTATGTAAAATCACTCATTTAGATTCTTTCTTAAATAAATTTCAAATAGAATTGATGTTGAATTTGCTTTGAACTTCTCTCACTTCTAGAGGGAAATCCAAATTTTGAAACTGACTCAGTAAGTCACAGAATAGTTCAGTGTGTAATCGATTTGTTACATGTCTAGCTATAAAGGCAATAAATCGAGCAACTCATTATCTCTCTTTTATCTTTCTGTCTTTAATTTTTTGTTTATTATAAAGACATATTTGACATGTCTTGTCGACTGTTGACTAATACTAAGACTAAAATCCTAATTGAATAGGAAACTAATAAAGCTATTATGTTGTGTAGAACTGCGGCTGGTCGTTTCGCACGGCGAGCAAGCTAGTGCGTCACGCGCGGCGGCACACGGGCGAGCGGCGGCACGCGTGCGCTGCGTGCGGCCGCGCCTTCCTGCGCCGCGAGCACCTTCGCGACCACACCGCCAGGCACCACGACGACGCTCCGCACAAGCGACGCACTCTCATCTGCCCACACGACGGTGAGGATAGCTCTGCAGCTCATATGAAAGTCGCAGTGTGCAGCTACCGCGCACTACGGTGACACTTCGCACCAACAACTCAATCTGATATGACAGTCTTACAGCCTACATAGTCACATCTCCCTCGAGCTTTTGTGCATCTAAGTTGCGTCACGCTTGTAGTAAACATCCCAAAGCCTTATAGCAAGATGTTTCACAACATAGGAAATTTCAAGGAAACCATTTTTTAATTTTTTTTAAATGAATTTTAGGGTAAGTTGTTTCATCTATTTCCTTAATTTGCATCTATTTGCTTAATTGCTTTATTTGCATTCCCAGGGTGTGAGCGAAGCTTTACCAACATGAATTCACTTTATTCGCACAAGAAAAGGGTCCATCGGAAAATGAAGGACGACTCCGTAGAGGATAGCTCAGAGATAGGACCAGTTGATACTCAATCAATTTTAAAGACTAACTCTGAAAATATATTTATGGTAAGTTCCCTTCGAAACTAATTACTTTTAATTACATGCCTTAACAGTATGATAAGTGGTCACTGCAATGCATGGAAATCCACTTGCAAAATTCAGGTAGTACCTTAGTCCTACCTGAGATCGCAAATAGATCAGTTGCTACTTCTACTCGTAATCTTATTCCTGATATGGTCGTCCCCGTATTTAGTGAGCTCCGGCAACCCCAACCTAAGTAGAATAAATTGGTATAATTGTAGATTGTGTCATTTGAATTGTGGGAATTGTGCAATTAATTGTAGAATTGGGTGTGGTGGTGCTACTTCTCCGGGCGGCGTTCTACCACCTATTAATTATTCTATTTAAAATTACAGGTTACGTACATGCCCGAGTCGCCATCGACGCAAGTGAAGGTGGAGCCCCAACGCGTAGAGCTGGCACTGGGCGCGAGTGCGGGTGAGGTACGGGTGGCGGGCGACGTTGCGGGTGATGAGAGCGAGGCGGGTGAGGTCTGCGGAGACGGTGAGGCGGAGGCGGGCGCGGCCGGTGTGTCGGGGGTGGTCACCTCGGAGGAGGACGTGTGCTCGGGGCGGTGTGCAGAGCACGCGGCGCGCACCCATTGCACGTGGCCGCTGCCGCGCTCGCACGCCTTCCAACACTCCGACGCTTATGTGCTCGAGGAAGATGCTCAAGTAACTATATTGTTTTCTTGATCGTTATACGTCTTATGTTATTCTCTTTGTTTTTATGTTGTTTCTTTTAAGGGTTTTAGTAAATTCAAAGTTTTGTATTATTGTTGTACTATGATGATCCATAACTTTAAATTTATCAAAACCAATTTACCAAATCTGATAATGTAAGAGACAGATCTACTAACTGGGTACTTGTGTTACACAATGGAAAGAAAAGATCTGTCTTTAGCATTCAAAATGTATTGAACATTAAATAAATAAGTTGAATACAGTGATATTCTTATGTTAGTAGTGTATTTACATAACCATATTTACATATTATGTTTTAATAAAGTGTAGATGCTAGAATACTACAAGAGCAATCATTAAAATTCTCAAGACTGAGTCTATTAAATTGGCTGCATGGGACAGTTTAATAAATAATTTGTAATATCTTGTTTTGTGTTTTAGGTGGAGAACTCTGAAATATCTGAAAACAATATATACACAGTGAGAAGTGACTTATTTCTCCATGGAAATGTTCTTACCAATGATGACAGCGAGTAAGTTAATTTTAACTCCAGATCACTAAACATTAATCTTACAGGCGACGTGAGTCCCTCGCAGGGTTCAGGGAATTCACCGCCATGTTTGCCTTAGCACTTTTCTAGATTCAAACTTCTTGATTGTGTATGCATTTCATTACTATACTGTTTAAATTAATTTCAGCAAACTGTCAGTTTTACAGACTGATGTTTATTGTTTATGAAATTTATAATTATAAGTGATGTTGATGGTGCAGACACATGCCACGCTGCGCGGCGGCGGGCGCGCTGGATGCTGAGCTCCTGCTGGCGCCCTCTGTCGACATCGCACAGGTATCACTCGCTCCATAATACTTTATTACTCGCTTATACTTACTTTATTTTTAATTAAATAAAGTATCCAACGATCACACCGATCACCTGGTGATAAGTGATCATTACAACCCATGGACATCCATTTGCAACGATCTCAGGTAGTACCTTAGATCGCAAATTGATGCTTTGCTAATTCTGAGGACTAAGATGGGACGGTGTGACACTCCTATTACCGCTATATCGCCCAGGTGTTCATAATAATATAATAATACTTAGTTACAATTTCCAATTGTTTGTAATTGTTTCCAATAGGAGGAGTTGTATACGGACGCAGTGGACGAATCTGCATTCCGCGTGTTCCTGCTGAGCGGGGAGGACCTCACTTAGGCCTCGTGACGTCATCGGGCGGCGCGGGCAAGGCATACGCCAATCCTCTTCAAACAGTTTTTACAAGTAAATCAAGGGAATTTGACTATTGAAGATTTTCAAGTCTCTGATAACCAAACCTAAGTCACCGTTGTCAATGTCACGACCCAGTCCAAGTTTTAACGGTCTTTATGAGCTTGTTGTAATCAAATAAGAGTCTATCAGTTATGAATCTCATCTCAAGTTTTCTCATACGTGCATCATATTTAAAGTATCGGCTAACTTACGTATGTTATTTGGGATTGCCTATACTTTCAAACTTAATCGTAGATTTCATGAGCTCTACGATAGGTATTTTAAATGTCACATATACTCATGAAATGTTTAATAACATAAAAATGTTTTTTTCTTATTTTAGATTTGTCTGACTACGACTCCTTCGATTTGATCTTGTTGCGTTCGTAAAGAGCACACTAGGATTGTATTCGTGCAAGCGGTTCACATTAGCGTGTGTGTCACATGTGACTGAAAGATGAGTTACGAATGTAAGGCTGGATCGTCGTACAAAATTCATGACGCATTAGTAATCTTTTGATACTGCGATTACTGAGATGGATCCGCCTTGTCAGAAGGCAAGCTACAATGCCTTTCCCTTTCTACGTACTATAAGACTGCTCCCAGCGTTTTCTTTTGGTTTTACGTATTTATATCACTTCGAGTGATAATGTTTCTTAATTGTAAGCGTTTCGATAAGTGTTTTATCTTAGCTTTATGGAACTACTTTATAATTATCTCTTAGTCTTTGCTAGAGTGTATTATTGATCAGTTGTTTGTGGTAAGTGACAATGTACAAGTTTTAACTGCTTGTAATTTGGATCGTGTTTTTGTATTTATTTTATATATAAACCTGACCTAACCGGGCAGGAATGATAATAAAAATAATATTTTCGCTGCCCTAAAATTGCCTAAAATATGAGTTAAAATCAAGATGAAAGATTGTGTCCGTGACCATTCTACAAGCCGAATTTGTAGTACGTTTAACACTTTGTATTACGTTCATTGCAATACTATATTATTTAATACTCACTTATCTTTACGTAGACTTTCTGTTCAACTTTGTCGAACTTTTGATGGTACGCAAACTGTATACCAAATATGACATAAAGTTTTGGAATATGAAGTAAATGGAATGGGTATATAACGTGCCTATATTTTTTATTGTGAAACTAAAGGTTAAGAGCTTAAAGGAGACATTATTAAAAATGCATATAGTTTAGGATCATAAAGTATACTTAGGTGTTTCCAGTGTAGTACATACTAGTATCGTTTAAATAGCAATAATTATGTACGCAGAAATGTGTTACAAGCAATTTTATACGACTTAAGGTACAAATATTTGTGCGTAGACAAAATTTATGAATTACGAATATTTTGGTGCAATATTAAAATTTACACGTTCTAAATTTAAATAGGTCAATTGTTAAAAAAAAACGCTTAGTTAATTTGGTCATCGTCCAAAAAAAGAAGGCAATGGTGTAAATTGTGATGTACCTATATAAATTTAATTAGTTATTTTGATATATCGTCTGACATTGGTTACCCAGTTTATCACAATGTAATCCTTGGGTTATATGACGGCAGTTACTGGACCCAATATCTCAGGACGGTGGCGCCAATGATTGAACTTGTCCAAAGGCTCGGTTTATATTGGTCAAGCTTTTAGGAAAGTGGGAGGTGCGGATACGGTGGATAGTGGCAATGTGTGGACTGTGACTATTTACAGCCAAATGTTATTTGTTTGTTTGGTGTTAAGTAATCACTGCAACCCATGGATATCCACTTGCAACTTTAGGCAGTACCTTAGTCCTGCCTGAAATCTCAAATAGATGCGTTGCTATTTCTGAGGTCTAAGATAGTTGCTTTGTATATAGTGTTCTCCGGCAACCTATTACTTAAATATAAACATATACAAGAAGTAGTCGCTGCGTAGAAAACCTACAGGTATAATACTTTGCGTTGCACTTCGTTAGATGTGTGGCTATCCTTACTCATATTCAAAAGGAGCGGGGTACATTTATTTGAAACCAAAATGCACGGGGTTGAGGGTTATTATTCTCGTGATGAAGTTGCTACCTTTTTTCTATGTTAGATTTGTATTTTTACTAGAAATATCCGTCTGTACAACTACTGTCTTTGTTGTGGACCACTGTCAGTTAAATTGGGTTAACGTACTGTGTTTGTGTGACTCGGGCAAGAAGATGTGCCTGATGTGAATGATGCCGATTGATTTTTAAGCTTTCAATAAAGTTGATAGTAGTTTTATAGGGAGCTTAGGCTCAGTGGAATCTAGTCTCCATAATTTTTACTATGTTAGAACTTTGAAAAGCTTTGAGGTTTCTTTTAAAATGTATAGGTATATAATGTAGATTAGACATTGTTTAAATAGACGTCTCGAAAATTACAATTTCTCTCGATAAAATGTTTGAAACATTTATCTAGGAAAATATTTCTTTGAAAATACTTATTTGGTGCAATAACGCATTCCCGTTTACAAAATTTGGAATGGTGTGTAGGAAAAGTTGTTTCAGTGGATTTTTAGGAATGACTATTATGTATAAGAATGATTTTCTCCTGAAATGCCTTAAAACACTGAATGTTTGTTAGTGAGTGAGCGATAAGATAGTGTCAACAGGATTTATTGATCTCTTGAAACGCCTTCTAAATTTTAGTACATGAGCTAATTTTATATACTTTAGCGTAATTTTGAATGTTTGTGATATCGATTTTTATAAGTGATGTCTAAGTATATTATAGGATATCTTGCTCGTGGTGTGCGTTGTTTTTCATTTATAAGTAGGTATTTAGTAGACTCATAGATGGTAAGGCGAATTCATGAAAATGATTTTCGTAAAGATTAGTGGTATTTAAATGTAGGAAGTAACATTTTCTGGACAACAGAGTACTTAACGTACTACCATTTGTTGATCACTTTCAAATCAGATTCATACTTTTCTTATATTATTATTATTATTTCTAATAAAACGTGGACTAATAATACTTTACAAATATACGTATTGTGCAGGAATAAAGTTGTGTTCCTTTTACCAAGCTCGATGTTTAAAAGTATTTAGTATTTTTTTTCGCTGTCAAATTTGCCAAGAAACTAAAAATCTCAAATGCACAGTTATGGTAAGCATAATTATTTATGCTTTAGATTAAACTGTAAAGAAATGAATGATATTCTTCTGAGGTGACAATAAAATATGTTAATCTGGTGTGAATTTCTTGGGTTTTCGCGACAATCAGCGTCCAATGTACGAGCCAAACGACATTTTTAATGTAAGTTTAATGAATATCTCAACTAAATTAGTTAATAATTATATTATTGTATACAATATTGTACATAAGAAAATATATTTTTGGATATATGAACGTCTGGTGAGATGATTTATTTTTTGAGACTGTTGTCCAAAACCTTTTGTTAACGATTAAAAAATCATAAAGGATGGTTATAAAGTTCTTCATTTGTGGAAATAATGTCGCAATCTGCAGTTATTAAACTGAAGTGGAAGTATGTGACCCATCGAATAGAATAGATTTTTTTTATATCGAAACTACTTACGACCTCGGGAAGGTGCTGTTTGAAGTTAGGCATGGATGTCTGAACTGTAGTGACATATAAATCCTACAAATCTTAGGTAAAGACAGTTGATAAAGTAGCAAAAAGCGTTTGAAATATCAACACACACACTAGTCTAGTGTTTAGTAGTACTAAAGCAACTATTCTAAGTTGAATGCCGCTGAACTTTACTAGTAAACCGAGATTAACAGCAAAGTAACCAACTAGCGATTAGTTCGTAACACCACATGATTATATTACAATTTGTCAGTTACCCGACGTAGTAGGAAATGAATTTTTAACGAACAATCTAATATCACGCAATTGTCTGCCATGCTCGGTGGAACGACCTAATTGTTTACTTTATTATTATTACTGATACATATTATTTAATAAAATATTATATATAATATTTAAATAAATATTATATTGTCATAATGAAAAATGATTTAATATTAAATTGATATTGTTTTTTTAATACGCTACAAAATTTAATTCTAATAAAAGATTGATTGATTCACAATTCTGAATCTCGACGAGTTTCAGAGCCTACATAAGACCAGATGGCCCGTAAAATAATCTGCATACATGTATATGCACGCATGCATAACACGTATGCAGATTATTTTATCTTTCTGATAAAAAACAATACCAGAGGCCAGTTGCCAATACTATCAGTTGGTAGCTGACGTCAAACCGAGTGATGACTTTAATTTTGTTATATATTTTTCTCATATCAATATTAATAGCGATTTTTAGTCCATTGAATTAAATCTGTAGCATTGAAATAGTCAAATGTTTCCACAAATGGGGAGCTTTAAGCACTGATAGGTTTATTTCAAAATTATATTTATAATTAGTAATAGTTGTTGCTATGTACTGTTTACGTAAGTTCGGACGTAATGTGGTACCCCTCGTCCGCACGGCACACGCTAAGTCAAACTTAATCACATATCATATTTAGTTTTGTTATTTATTAATTGTATTGAAATTGGTTGCTTTGTGTTTAAATTTAAATTTTTGCTATATAGAAATAAATGTTTTTGAATAAATATTTCGTTTTATTTATTTTTTTATATATTCATCATCATATCTCAGGGTTTTCACTAGACTTATCTATAAAGATTTTGGAGATAATTACAAATGTTTGGACAATTGATATGATAGTATTTTATACATTCATATAGCATACGCTTAAAGTATGAGATAGGTAGGTACGAAGTTCAAACAAAATTAAACGAGAAAAAAGAATATTGTCTTCCAGAAGTTAATCTGTAGTTTTAATAAATTAAATACTTAATTCTTAAACCCTTTTTTATACAAACATATTAACCATAGAAACTTTATATACAAGTTTTTTTTATATAACTTTTGGGATGATTTATTATTCGAATGATTGTCTTACTCTACCTTCTTATTATATTTTTGAGCACATTGGATGTTCTTTTGGAGAAACATCTTATAAACAATAGATTTATATAGCTCTCCTTAATATAAAATGTTCATATTGAAACTTACCCTGATTTGGACAACTCAATCTGGCAATATTGGTTTGGGAAACGCTGATATCAAAAGTTATATCTATAAATTTCTTATATGACAACCTTTTCATTGCAATTTCAATGACTATGTAACTATTTTGAAATTGTTAGAAAGGTTTAAACTATATTCAACCTATAAATAATGAGAAGACAGAGTAAGATTTAACAAGTATAACAAGAATAGACAAAAACCGCACTATTTCTTAATCGTAATACGTACTTAAATTTTTTTTTAACTTAAACCCATGGTGGAAATGGGTTACTTATTAGATAATTTCTCATTATATAATCAATACTATTCGTTATTATGCGTCATTACGCGTGTTATTTTATACAAACCGAATTTTTATAAAAATCCCTTCCATTCCCATCTACAAAGTATCTAAGACTATCAAGTATCATAATAAACTAAAGTCGCTGTACAAATCTACCTAGAACTGAGACGCTCAGTATATACGTAAATAACAGGCATAGCTAAGATGTATCATTATCAACATTATCTCATGGATAGGTAATTACACTCAATTTACATGAGGCCAATTGTTGGAGACAGTAAAGAAGATAAGACAATGTAACGATTGTGTGATAGCTAAATGCTATAATCTACTGAGTACAATGTTAAGAACCAATTGATTGATTTAATCTGTTGTAGCACATTACCATGGGCAAGGTCGTCTTTAACCCATTAGAGGCTCTCGGCACCTTAGACACGTTGACAGAGCATAAATATGTTTTTGGGTAATAAATATCGGTCATCGTATCGATCGTGGGTCCTGGCTACGTACGTAGCATAAGTATCCAGTGGGAAAGTAACCTGACCTCGGAGTAGACTTATTTATTCTTTACATATTCCTTAAATACTTGACCAGCGTTCAGCGAGCATGACAGCGCACTTGAAACATTTTAACATTGATAAATTACGACACGCTATAAGTCACGTCAGTATGGAAATACTCGTACTTTGCGGTGTAGATAAAAATACCCAAGTAGGTACTTACTTTACAGGGTCTATTTTATAGGGGACTTTCATTTCATAAAAACAGTTTTTCCACCATATATGCGCTTAATGGAAACGTAGAACCTACGTAAATAGGAAGTATCTTCCTTGTTAGGTAGGTATTTAATTTCCATATCATCTAGTCAACTATAGTGATGTTAGAATTCAACATCGTAATGCCAATAGTAGTGCAAGTTTATGATATTCTTCTATACTTTTATATAAAAAAAGAACTGCACAAGGAGTTACGACATTAATATTAGCTTTGTTAATAGTTAATTAACTTAATTTTACAACCATAGGCGATTTATTTGTTTTTGGTTCATAAGCGCTTCGTTTAAATTTATTAGTGAAGAGGTAGTCTTTGAAATATTTCATAGATTTGATTACACTTTGATACCGACATCGGACTGTTTGTGTTGTTAGTGATTTTAGGTGCGTACGTAAAATTTTCTTGTTGAAGAATACGTTTCAAGGAAAAACTTAACGCGTGCTCGACCTAAATATTTAAGATATTATGTTGAGGTACGTTTACCTATATACCTACCTACATCACTAAATATTCTGAATAAAATTGTTCTGTTGCTGCAGTCAGTATTTACATGACATGCTATACCTATCTAACTTATTTGTAATTTGTTATACTTATGTTTATAAGGTACCTAAAGTCACACTATCCTAGTGTGAAAGTCAGGATCGGGTGGCGCAGAGGGTAGGTTGTGGCTTATCGTACGCACAAATGCCATTGATATTTTGTCTCTGCAGAGGGCAACGCCCCACAGCAATGTGTATATTACGACTAGGCCCGCTGCGGAAATAGTCACGATGATCCCGGCTTGGCTCGGTTGTCTCCAGTCTAGTACGTTGTAAATGTACGGATTGTCGTGGCTGAAAATAAAAATTGCCGAGTTACTTCAAGTCTACTGTAATTTTTATATTTTTTTTAAACAATTCCAATGGATAGGTATGTATATTAAAGTACATAGATCCATAAAAAATTATATTATTTAGATACTTTTAACTGGTAAGCAAGTCCCGTTGACTGTCTACGTTGTGATTTATTTTTACATAATGTATGTTTTCTAAAATCTATTACAAGAATAAGGCACACGCTGTGTTTTGTTTTCGCCGGCGCTACTCGAGTGTAAAAAACCCATGTAAGTTATTTAGGATGCAATGCAATAACATTAAGCAACAGACTTTTAAAAAGATGTACCTATATATATTGCAAAGTAAATTTATTTTTGACAAAATGTTTTAAATAATCGGCGGTTTTACTTATTGTTTGAAAATATTTTTTCATTTGTGAATATTACGTCTTTGTCTCTATCTCTAACACTCGCTGTCGTCCGACGACCTATGTTTATGGTTTAGAACAATAAATCTAGATTGCACAATAAAACCACCCCATATTAACTACGGCTACGAAAATTATGCGCCGGTTATTGTAAATCTAGTTAGAAAAATAGGCGAGCCCGTTAATATTTGATATAGATAATTAGTCTATCGATCTCAATAGATCATGAAAGTGTATCATTTAATAACAAAGTGTATTGTGCCCACAACTGTGGTTTCACGCTATCGATTATCACACAAATTCCATAAATATTATACTTATTTGTTAAATATTTATTTAGGGTATTTTATATTTAACAAAATGTCTTAAACGACGGTGACTAATTTTCACATGACAGTATCAATCTGATATGTTTGCAGCTTGATTTAGGTACCTATACCTTTCTATCTTGCAGACATTATTCAGAGTAGATTATTGTATCAGTTTATCAACCGTATCAATATGGATTTACGTACCGCTTCTAAAAAATTTAAATGACTCATTTCGTTCTTTGGATAGGATAATGTTCCCATGGATGGCTGAAGAGTTCCGCAAATGTTCCTGCTTTCCTATTGCCGACGACAATTCCCTTATAAGTCTTATAACCTCTATTATTATAGCACCGTCAATAAATAGGACCATATAGACCCGGATCATTTTTAGGATGTACCTACCAATAGTTGTATTGCTAATGCTAAAGTTACATGCGAAAATTTAATTGGTATGACTCTTATTAGTGCCAGTCTGCCTTATATGGCTATTGAAGCACTGCAAATGTCCATATATATAGGTACATATAACTGGCTTCGAAACGTGAATGTCGAGTTCGTCGGATTCTTTTTTATAAAATAATTTTGGAGCACCTTATACATTAATATATATATATTATTTTATTGAATAAAAGTAGCAAACGAGCGTACAGGCCACCTGGTGTTAAGTGGTCACTAAAACCCATGGACATCCACTTGCAACTTGAGGCAATACCGTCCTACCTGAAATCGCAAATAGATGCATTGCTACTTCTGAGGACTAAGATGGTCGACACGTATTTAGTGAACTCTAGCATCCACACCCTCTTTCCGAAACACAATAAATTGCTTCACGGTAGATTTGGGTGTGGCAGTGATACTTCCCCGGGCAGCAAATATTTTCTAAATCAGCCCATTATCATACCTGTCTGTACCGCCAGCCACGTAGTATATGCCGGAGAACGCTGCATACCACAAGCCGATGCCTAGCGGCTGGTATACGTGTAGCAAGCGCACGGGCGTCCGCGATATGAGCAACTCTGTAACTGCTATGCATGAGTTGAATCCGTGGGTGGCGAGGTCTAACCAAAAGTCGGGCTGAGGCTCATTCTCTGGTGGATCTGTAATTTATTAAAAATAATTAAATGTTTAAATTATCTTCTTACTCCACTCCACTTAACCATCCACCCGCCGCTCCGCCATGTTTGCAGAGGGTCGGGTGGATGGTTTTACATGCAGTCATCCGTAAGTGTTGTGTCTCACTGCGGCAGCTCTAACAGCATTCTGAGTGCCCTAGCTGTACGCTGGAACTCGCCGATGTTGCGCCACTGGGCAAGGCTGCATGCCGTTTAAAACGGATAGTCTAGCCAATGCTCTGTGTGTAATGTTGTTGGTTTGTTATTATTTCTGTTGTTGTGATTTCCGTTTTGTAATGTATGTATGTCTACTAACTTTAGATATAAGTACCTTTACTTATTATTACTAACCATCTATGGACTAGTTCCGAAATAAAAGTATTATTATCATTGTTATTATTTAATTTATTTACTTGTTTCACTATTTAAGTATATCTATTACCACCTACTACATTACATTTAGCTTGGTAGGTTTTTGTATTTTATTTCTTGAAGACACATCTCAGGGCTGTTATATTATCCTGGCCTATGTAGGCTTAATTTTTTTATTTTTGTTTTTCAATTTTCTTAACGGTTATCACTATAGGTTAATTAGGTTATCACTATTAGGTATGAATAAATGTCCCCCGAATATAACTAATTTAAGCACTTGTTCGTTCGGACTATTCTTGGAACTCTACGGATTTTCCTAGGGTTTTCATGAATATTATATTAACATTTTGCCAAATTAAACTTACATTTTAATTAAAATGTAAAATATAATTACATTTAGGTACTGTAAATTAACTCGGAAAATCACCCTTTCTGAGAGTTTAAGTGGCGTAAAATGTTATATGTAAATAATTTACAGGATAATGACATACTTTTTTTATTGAAAAGACTACATTTAAAATACGTTCCATATGTTAAATACTTCTTTTTATTATTATTAACTGTTTATTGTTCCACAGCCGAGCAAGTCTTCTCTCACGGATGAGAAGGGTTCAGACAATACTTCTCCACGCAGGCTGTGCGTGTTGGTCGACATTAAAACAACACATTAAACAACACACACTTACACATTAAAACAACGTTATGGAAAACTCTTAGGCAAAGAGGCTTGGTACTTTTTATTTCTAACATGTTAACAGGTATATGCTATTGTCCTTTTTATGGCGATCCAATCACTGTGCAATATTTACAAAGTTAAATTTTTTCAGGGATTATATTACTAAATTAAATATTGGTAGCAACACATTTTTTGTTTTTTACTGCAGGATACACATGACTTTAAAACGCCTATCAGGCCTCCAGGTGCTCTTACGAGTATGTGCAATACTATTATATGTGCATCAAATAACCTATGCAAGTTTCAGTAAGTTTGGTGAAATAATTTTTAACAAATTTGTATAATATCAGGCCAGACGGCGCTCAAACCGATTATTACGAGATCACTATTAATAGGTAACGCAGAATAAACCGCAGACAAGGATCTTAGCGTATTGTATGTTTTACATAGTTTTAGTTAGTAAATAAGTACTATATTCCTAAGAAAATGACTGACCTGGGTCATAGAGTAGAATCCAGTAGAGAGCAGTGATCATGATAGCCACGGGGATGCTCATGTTGTAGATTATCCAGTACATGCTGATGTACCATGGCAGCTCTTCTGTGTCTGTAAAATTGAATGCTCTCTGTGAAATGACAATAATGATCAACGATCGAGACAATTTTAATTATTATTCCATCAGCCAACCAATCAGCCATATTTCAGCTTGAGTTAATTGAGCTTGGTAAGCCTGATACCTATGTATGTATGTGCCAGGTGCAGTGCATTTCTGCAGTTAAAAAGTTTACTTATTTTAAACTACATTATTGAAACGCACTACATTATTTAATTAATAGGAAAAAACCACTAATCATTTTTACACATATCAAACTTAATAGTTATAATAAATAAAGTTTTCTGACTGATAAATTTGTCTCAAAATATAACTAACTCTACATTAAAAACAAAAATAAATTTATAAATTGAAAATAACTAAAATTTATTGTTTACAGCCATTGTCAAATTGTGTACCAAAATATGTATAATAACAACGATTAGATACTTGTAACGGACTCCGGACATAGAAAATACATAAAAATTCTACATAAATATTCCAGAGTTTTCTTGTGCTAGCTCTAGCTTATAATAATTAATAACTGGAGCTTTTAGCAGGTGAAGAGTCATACAGAAGATAAAAAAAGTATCCATGCTTCGTTAGTAAAACGCGTTGAACAAACCCTGGAATGGTATCCCTGTAGACATTTATGTACCTCGTAAATAAATTATTTAAAAAACTTTTTGTTTAACTGTAACAAAAAGCATTTCCTACATTTTCCTTTCGTGAAAAAATATAGCCTTCATGAATTACTTACATTTACAATAACAATATAAATAAGGCATCTGCTTACTTTAATTAAATGAATGAAACACAGGTAAGACAGAGGCAGATAACATAAAATCATCTATCAGAATTTTTTTAATAAGAACATCGTAAATAAATAACAGGGTACAAAATAACCAAATAATAATTAAAATTTCCTTTCACATAATCAAGATTATGGTCTAATTATCTCTATTGTATTCATAAGACAAATATGCACGTGAGTTATAATTGCACTAACTGCTACTAATTTCCTATAGTTAGATATAAGATATAAGATCGAATACTGCAATATTTAATGTACTTTGATAATTCGTTAAATACCTATAGATTCATAAGGTTCACTTAAATACAATATTTATAGTCTGCTAAGTGGTAGCTATTTTTTAAGCACAAAACAAGTTTCCTGGGGCTTTAGATCATGGAGATCTGATCAGAAGCGATTCTCGAAAATCGAGGTAAAACCAATAACTTCCCTATATTTGAATATTTTCAATTTTCTTAGCGGGAGTCAGAAATGCCTTTCCCGCACCCTCCGAGTAGTAGTTTTAGATTAGATTATAGACTTTACAATGGTGGACCATGTCAGTCAGCTAGAACAAAGCTTACGCCGGAGTCTTTGACAACTTTATTTTTTTTAAAGGGTCCTTTAATA
>DWNH01000425.1:0-15374 GCA_018249895.1 Tiana niger
CACCTACTGTCCACAATAAAAACATTTGAATTTGAATTTCTGATGATAGACCTATAAATACCAAAAAATATTATAAACAACCGCCAACGTAATCCTAAGCGTGAGAAAAAATAAAGATTAATTTCAGATTCTCTTCCTTGGTAAACCAATTGTGAATTTTTCAGAAAATCCTAAACAATTGGTTTCACAAAAAGTACATAAATATTCACCTTGCTAGAAATACCGTAAATTTTCATTCTTTCCGCACAATTGTAATTTATTGTTTATGCAAATCCCTAAGGAAATTCATTAGCTTAAATTGGGTTCCGAGGTACTGATCTTAAGAAAGAAGTTTATTAAGACCTAAATAAGATTTGGTAACATCAAATAAAACGGGAATGTAGTCTGTGATAATCATGAGGCACCGGCAACAATCAATCTGCCTTTGGAATCTGTTCCATAATGGCTGAATGTATTTTGATGAAATTTTTAAAGTTCATAATTCCTGAAAATTTGATCTCATTTATTGTCTTTCCGCGCTCTTCAAAATGTCTCCAATAGAAATAGCTGAACGAGCTTACTGGTACGAGCAATGCTCGAGGCTTGGTCTTTCTAAGCACTTCATATGCAACCATTATTACCTAAGTGTAAAATTTTTCTTCTTCATTCAAGGCTTCTTATTCTTAATTCAAGTAATAACTTTATGATGTAAAAATTAATAGGCCTACGCCATTATTCGAGGTCTAATCTATGTACGTATATCTATAGGATGCAGTTTACACTAGGTTCCAGGTTCGTTTGCTACTCTTTCAATACCCATAAAATGGATCTAAAAACATTCGTTATGACAAACAAAGAAAACGAACGAGAGTGGAATAAAAAAATGTTTACTTCAAATTTTATTTCGTTAATTGAAATATTGAACAACAAACTACTTACAATAATTGAAAGTGATCAATGTAATAAAAGTAGTTTTAATAGATGCTCTTTCCCTTTTACTGTTTACAACTTTTGTATTTCCTCATCTAAGTACACAGTCACAAATTTTTTCACTTTGTGCAAAATCTTACAAATTTGAGGATCCAAAACAAATTTGCAAACGTAAATATCGCCATTATCAGTATCTACTTCGAGACGTTTCATGACGTCGACAACCTGTTCAAAATAGGACGTCACCTTATTTTCTGGTATTAGCTTAAAGTGCCATGGTAAACAAATTTGTAAAACATTCCATATTACAGATTGACTGACAGCATATACTAAGTTAGGATCCTCTTGGGGTTCACTTTTATGCTCTTCTTCTACCACTTCTTTTTCTTCTGGCTTTACGTCTACAGTCTCAGTTTCTTCCTCGCATGGTCTACATATAAAAGTAGTCTTTACGTCCGTTGCAGACTGTGTTATTTTACTACGACTTGAAATACTTTTTTGTGATTTTGGCATTCTTGCACTGTGAGTGCTCTCTATTTTCTTTGCTTTAGAGGCACCTTTACCTTTCTTGCCTTTTTTGTCTTCCGGTAGAGGCTCACTATATTCTAATTCTATTATCGTCGTACCTTCACATGTATTAATAACATTCGTGATTACTTTATCTAAAAATTCTTGGGTGCACTTACGAGCACAAGCTAAACATTCATCCTTATATATTTTTAACTTGATCAATTTACAAACCACATCTTCACACTCTTCAAAAATATAACAAATCTTTTTACCTACTGCCATAGATAACGCAGTAACGAAACCCTCTATAGAACTAGTGCTTTTACAAAAGGCTAATAAAAAGGCTGAGTAGTTCATGACATTTTCTGATGTTTCAAATAATTCAAATAAAAAGTGTTTAATTAAATTCTTTCGCAACTGCCCGTGGTTATCATCGCTATCAAAGTCTTCTTCAAACCACAATGTTATATTTATGAAATCTTCTCTTGAAATCAGTTCCAAAGAATCAATATCGTTACAGCGCAAGACTTTTCGTGTCTGAAGTAATTCATCTACCCTAGGATATCTAATACAAAGACAATAAATTAAAAAGTCTCTCCAATCAATGTAGGCCGTTTCCCCAAATATTAAATAAACCAACTTAGGCACTTGTTCAGGATCAATACGTTTCCAGGTGTCTGGAAAAAAGGGACCCTCGCAACATTCTTTTCCGTAAAAAATAAAATCTTGTAGAGAATAAATAAATGCCTGTTGTAAAATTATGCCAGTTGGAGCAATGATCTTCAGTTGCGATCGAAGTCTAGCAAGTTGGGATAGTTTAAAATCTTTAGTTTCTGCTATTTTTCCAACTTCCGGAGGTTCTTCTGGTGGAATAAAGTGCAATAAATTTGGATCAATTAAGAACGTATCATGTTCAAGTATAAGACTCTCAGGAATTCGTTTACCACCTTCTACAGCCATTTGAAGATACTTGCAAAGTCTATCCACTGATTTTATTTCATTGAGATAATAGTTATTTATATCGTTTTGTACGTCCATGAAGGTTTTATAAATAAAATCATTAAATAACTTCATATCTCTGTAACACTTGTATTGTAATGCCATCAGCCGTAATGTGGCTCTGAACATTTCACCATTGATACCCATCGTCCATTCTTCTATACACTTTAAAGCATTTTCTTTAAATATTTCCTCTGCATTAATGGATTCTTCTGATGTAAATTCGTCTTTTCGTTTTGCAGGTGGTATTATTTTAGCTATCTCACTATATTCCTTGCTTATAAGAGATCTATAAGAATCATTAATATCCTTTATTACTTTTGAAGCAAACTTAACATTATTTTCTAGTACCGCATTAAACGGGTTGTTACTGTAATCGATTTCAATATTATTCATTTGCAGATCTTGGAAAGCGTTCTTAAGTTGTCTATATAATTTATCTTCACCGCCTCGTTTGCTACCCGAAGTCTCATCGGACTCTTTATAGATCTTAAATAGTTCTTTAGAAGATAGCCGTTCGTTAGGGGGCGACCGTCTTATCATTGCAAAATAAAAATCATGTAACGTTTGGAATGTGAGCACAGCCCTGAAAATTAAATTTATAACTTAAACATCTATAAATTCTACTGGAATTCGTATATAAATGCGTCACTGTTCTTGAGGACTAAAATTGACACCTGATGCTTAATGTCTGCCAACCTTCACCCTTCTGAACCTTCTGTAAAAGTCGGGGTGCATGGCATCTCGATTGCAGTCAGTCTACTACCACCATCATCAAATTAATCGATAGATTCTAAATCAATGAACAAAAAAGGAAAATAACTATGTAAAATATATTCAAAATAATTTATGGATACAACAACTTGCCTGTTTAATTCCGTCTGTAAACATGAAATATAAGTGTTAACCATGGTTGTGAGTTCTTCCATAGCCCAGTTTTCGCTTATGAGTAATTGTCTATGATATTGTGCGTTCATTTTTCTTTCATCACAAATATTATACAAACGATTTTGTAATGACTTAACTCTGCAGTGCCATTCATTTTTCGTTAAATGGACATCCCGCCAATCATTTTCGAAGTCATTGTACGCTTTTTGAAAAGAATTTACCAGATCTTGTTTACCAGATGGTAAAGTTATTATCTGCTCCATTTTGTCTTTTATAAATCTCGTATATGGAATCAAACAGTTCATTTGTAAACGTTTTGCAAAAAATAGTTGCTCCATATCATGAATATAACTTTTTTCAACTTCTTCCCAACAAGTCGCAAGTGCTGGACCAATGGCTTCTGGGATAGGTATATCCCCGTAAATCCAATCTTCTTCTCCAGCTAACACTATAATTTCCTCAACACTAACCGTAGTTTTGCTGATAATTTCTTCTTCTATCACATTTTCAGCAAACGAAGCTATTTCATCCGGGGAACTATTGTCGGCAAAATCTGGTTCCTTAATAATTTCTATATCATTACTTAAACTCAGTCGACTTATCTTAGAACCTCGTCTCATTTTATCTTTTGATCTCCCATTTGATACCTCAGGTTTAACTATTTTAGATTTAGTTCTTTTATCTTCTGAACTAGGAAAATCTAAAATACTTAAAACATTTTCACCAAAAAGATGATCACACGATTGTAATGGCATAGAAAAGTCACCAATTATATATTTACATAATTGTGCTAAAAAATCCTTTTCTATCACTTCATAATACATGCTATAATTCATTCCTAAGGCCGCATAAAATCTGTCAATAAATTCAGAATTATCTTTTGTTAGATACCAAATTACAAGTTGTTGTAGTATATCTTGCGTTTCCTTGAGTCTTAAATAACAAGTGAAGTAACTTTCAAAGGGTGTGTCAAATTTTTTCTTGTGAGGATCGATAAAAAGTTTAGAGACTCTTATATTTTTAAACGGGTCTTTTTCAATTTTTCGATGTTTGGATATACTTTCCTCTAAATAAATATCATCGTCGTCATTTAATTCTTCTTCGTCTGGGGGAGCTCGACCTGAAAAAGTTTCCTCGAGAATTTGAGCTTGACGATAAGAATTTGGATAATTTATAATTACAAAACCATTTATATCATCTTGGTTTTTAAGGTACTCCACTATAATAGCCGCTAAAAGATGGTCAGTTAGTGAGTCCCCAGCTCCCATTGATTCATACGCATATCTGCCAAGATCTGCAGCTTCGGATAGTGTAATTTCTTCTTCTGGTATAGTTTTAGGCGTTTGAGTCTGTTTTACATTAGGTGGTATTGGACCAGATATAGCTAATAAGTTAGATTCATTACTTTTATTCAGAATATCATCTTCCAATTTTATTAATCTTAAAAGTTCTTTCTCCTCCTCGTCTTGTGCAATCGATATAAACTTATCAAAAGATAATTCTATGTCACTACAACCAATCAATTCTGATTTGAACTTTCTTAAACAAAAGTTTATTGCTGACTCTAGACGTACTACATATATTTTACGTAAATTGAATAATGTTTGCATTGCTACTGTTATGGATCTGTCAGGAAGTCCAAGGAGCAAAGCCTTTGCTGAAAAAACCGGTAAATCAGCAGGTGGCCTTGGCGGAGGATATGGATATTTTATTTCAAGTAAAGTATAAACTACGTGACCAAGTATACGCATTCCTAAATACTCATATTTCCTTTCATCAGATTCCCAATCATAATTGGGCAGTAACGAGTCTAAATTCCAAGGATCATAATAATTATGATATTCTATGAATTCACCCGTATTTAAAGTATTCTGACGGTCTAATTCTAGCCTGATTATTTCTTCTTCTTCTGGTGTTACATTCTCTTCTTCTTCTTCTTCTTCCTCTTCATCTTTATCTTTATCTTTTAATATTTCTTCCATAGGATCAAGAATGTCAAATAACGGTTGTTGCTTAAAATATAACATTTTCCATTCATGAATAAAATGATTTGGAATATCATCCCCAATTAGTCGTTTAAAATAACCGTATTTTGTAGCATAGTCGACAATTGATAACATAGTTTCGTAGCATATTTCGTAGTAGTGTTGCCGTTTTCTTTTCATTTTCTCAGCATATAACGTTTTATGTAGCGTGTTCTGCCTTTGCTTTTCAAAGGCAATTTCAGCTAAACCCAAATTAATTTCTTCTTTGATGTTATCTAGAAATTGGTCAAATTGCTGACCTCTTTGTTCTGCGAATTCTTTCTCGCCCTGAATTCGGTTTTTCACCAGGTTACGCGCTTGCTGCTTTGTTTCCATAATTTGTGTACACATCTGTTTTTCAAAAAGAGATAGTTTCATAACTTTTTTTGCAAGTTCGGTATCAAGCTTACATTCTTCTTCTGCAACTGTCATGTCCCACATAGAACTGCTAACAGTATTACTTAATTGTCTTTGAAATTCTTCAGAATCGGACTTTTTATGCAATCTGCTATAAAGATTATTTAGATAATTGTTTACCCACTCGGAATCTACTAAAGATTTTCTTCTTTCTGCTGCACTCTGTTCTAGGTTTATTAGCTCTTCGTATGTGTAATTTTTAAAGTTACATGGATATTTTAAGCTAAATTTATTCATAGCTTGTTTGTACTTTTCTGGTAGGTTTCTTGTTTGAGAAGGACTTGATGGTAGTGGCGCTTTCGATTCATCTAGCTTTGCGAGCATTTTGGAATATTTATGACGCATATAATCATATGTCTCTTTTACTTCTTCAGCCTTTTTTCGTTGCCATTCAATGAAATGTCTTTCATCTAGTAATGGTTTAGAAAGATCATTTACAATCGGTTTCTTCTCTTCGGGAACTTTAACTACGTTGAATCTGTTTTCCATCTTCTCTACAAGATCAGATACCATTCTCCTCTCGCGTTTTATAAAATCTGTTCGATCTTTTTTATCTAAATTGAGAAACAGTTGATAAAATAGCCTAAGTAAAGAAGATCCTCTTCCATCCATTACATTGTTTAATTCGGTGTCGTTCAAGTTTATTTCAATATCATGCAACCAAACAGACAAAACTTTCCAATTGTTCTTAATGTCGTCACTGTTATTACCCGTCTGGATTACATAAAATTTTTCGTCGTTAATAATATGGTAACTTCGAAGTACTTCGGCAATTATGTAGCCATTTTTCATTATATTACCAAACTCTTCTGCATCCCATTGTATAGTACGTTTTAACCGATGTGTCAACCATTCTTTTAAAATCTCCGACATGCTGTGCGATCTTTAGTGAGCCTTAATAAAAAAAATTCATAATTTTTAGACAATACGATTTTTGACGTGCTTTCATAGAGTTCAATAATATAGGTATATATACTTATAAATCTGTGTTCCAAAGAGTGTATAATACTATGTTTTCAATGATTAACAAATTTTTTTTTTTAATTAACATAGATAAGTCGTTTAATATTTAATTTTAAATATACATATATAATGTTACTTCATCTTATTCAACGTGTGATGTCTATGGAATAATACTTCAAGAAATTATCACATCACCAATAAACCATATTCCAAGAAAAGTTAGGTACTGAGAAAAAGTATGTAAACCATATAACACGTTTTGGTAATAACACAAAAAAGTATACAACTTCCGAAGAACGCTATATTATGTGCTAAAAATAACAAAATTCTATTTCAGAGTTTATAAATACATTATTCTTTTAGCGCGATAAGTAGGATAATAATTTATCTATATATAATATATAATATAATATATCAAAACTTTGATAGTAGTGGTAAAACAAGTGGTAATAGTGAATGTGGTGTCAATGGCGGCGGTAGTGGAAGAAGTTTGTACTAATGATACTCCTGATTTTAATCCACACAGATGTAATGAGAAAGAATTAGTTTTCTTTTTATGAAGTGGATGCGATTTGCGACGAATAGAAGAAAATCATATAAAGAATCTATAGGACAATATTTATATACTAGGTTTACCGAAGGTCAGACTGGTCAAACTAATGTATTTCTTGAAGGATACATTTTATTTTACATGCTTGTATGCTTATTTAAGTATTTATTATTAGCTTGACTTGTATGTATCTATCTATGTATGAATGTTACGGAATCTTTGAATTACATTTTCATCAACTTCCAAATGTCCAAATCGTTTGAAATTTTGCATACATACATATATATATAATATTATTACTAACCCTTAGTGTATTAAGAATATTGTTACTAAGAAATTTATTGGCCAAGTGCCTGAATTAAAGAAATTATTATTATTATTATTATTATTATATATAAAGAACCGATGACAATACAATAATATCTGATATCCAGTTTTTCTGATATCCACACGGTTTTCTTTGACAGTAATATATTTTTTATTTTTTGGTTTTTTTAAACAAATTATGTAATTCTTAGGAACACCATACTAAACGTAGCGTTTAGTTTTAAAGAACCTGGCAATACAATGTAATACACGTACACTAAAACTAAGCAAGCTAAGCTAGTAACATTTAAACTTCCATGTCATTGCTTATTATGACTTTTTTGTGATGTTTATTTTCACACCGTTTTTGTAGACATCATATTTCATAAAATACCCATAAATCGATTCATAATGAAATGTAATGAATTCGGAAAAAGTGTACGTGGTGCTTAACTTGAATATTGGTGTAAATTTATATTTCAATTTTATAATATTTCATAATTCCGTTGTTTACAGACGACTCGCCATCACATGAATCTGGATAATTTGGATAAAGCTTTACATGATTTGGGTATGTTGAGTGCAATAACTGAAGCGCGGCGTGATTACCTCCGAGAATCTAAATCGAGTTATGGCATGATGCGGCTCAATACTAGATACGTATCGAATGTTACCGTGGGGTATTGTATGAAACGCAGTGTTAATAAAAACAGGCTTTGCCCGTATGTGTTGCCTGTGAGGCATAGAACTAAGAGTGAGAATTCTGACGTGATTGGTAGTGACGTGAGCGATGCGTGTGAGATCAAATACAGTTTGCTCGAACCATCGACGAGCGGTTGCTCACGGGATTTGTTCGACAGCGTGAAGAGCCCTACAAAACGCTGTCAGTCTCTCGAGAATCTCAACTTATCTATTGACCCACCGTCTAAGGTCGAAATCTCGCCTGAAATGGACTGTGTTTCGAATAGAATACAAAAATTGCAAGTGGATGAATGACGAACAGAATCTCGTTGCAGCACCTCGCAATCTCAATTCACCAAGAAATTTAATGTGGTGAAGTAAACATCGCCCCAAACTATTCAGTGAATTGTCAGTTGTAATATCACATTATTATGGTTACCATTTCCAGTGTATTTGTATCAAAAACAATGGTATGAATGTGATTGGTATAATTGCAGTTGTAGATATAATTTTCACTTGGTTGTAGAAATCATTTGCCAGGATGGCAAGGTTCGTATTTTAGACATTATCCAGTATTCAACAAATGTTGAAACAAAATGGTGTACAGATTAAACACTAATTATCATAATCTCAAAATATTGTTATATGTTCAAGTGTATTAAAAATTCAAAATTTACTACACTAGAAATGTTTGCATTAAAGCCTCTGCAATGCGAGAATTACGCCCAGGGATGGTACCACCATGATACTTGATTCTAAAATGAAACAATTCTTATGTTTTCAAGTAAAGCTATAGTTGCCAGCCCTTATGAGGCAGCTGCCTTAGTCCTCAGGAGTAGTGACACAGTTACATACAATAAGACATGTTTTATTGGATGTTGCTTATAGATGTCTCAAGGCTGCAGTACTCAAATGACTTGCGATTGATTTACTACTTTAAAAAGAAATGAAGACTGCAGGTTGTCAGTTACAATTTATTATTTAACATCTATGAATAATAATAATTCAAGAAGTATAATGTTCAGTTTCTGTCTAAATTTTGTGGCCATGAATATTTACAGACTAATATGATATGCACTCCTGTAGAGTTCCACAACATTAATCTAACTGTTTGTCTATTTCATGGCTAAAAATGCTTACACAAGTTTGGTTGACCATGACCGATAAACTGTATGTTAGTATAGTTTGTGTCATCCTGTGGGTTTTTAAGATTACTATTTATATTTCTTAACCTATTATTATTTGTAGTTATTTAGATATCTTTGAAGATTTGGTGGTTGTAATGAACTATTGATGTATTTTCAATGTACTTGTATTATGATAGTATGGTTGTTATTAGTAGAAAATGTTATTTGTAAATTTTAATGTTCCTAGTACCTCAATGTAATTAATTTTGCATGTCTGTCATAAATGTGAAATTTTATTAGTTTAAAATTGTTGAAGTCTCATGCACATTGCTGCCTAATAGTCCTAAATTGCTATTTTAATTTACAAACAAATTCCAATTATAAATATACCTGTCTATGTTAATTGAACTAATGGTTCATGTGTATCATTTTAAGATTTGTTAATTCCTATTATGTGGTGGAGCACAATTATGTTTGTACATTGACTCATAATTATTTCTTTAGTAATTTCTAGAAAGACTTATGAATTAATTTTTACATAAAAAGTTGCTATGAATAAATTTTTATATAAAAATTAAATTTTCGAAGCAGAATGATTTCATCATTTTTAAATGATTGCAATAATTTGATAGTTATAAATTTAAGAAATGCATAAATACAATAACTAACCTTTTTGAATGTATTGTCCTCTGTGGATTTGGTCTATTTACAAACCATTGAGGGTCTTATCTCTTTTTCTCTTGCATTCCCTAAGACAGTCATGTTCAGACAAGCAGTAAAATTCTGAAAAAACCATTATATGCAGTACAACCCTTTTTCAACTACAAACTGCACTAAAACAATTATGTGTCAGTATACAAAATAGCTTCACTCAGTCCTTTATTTAGTTATTGGGCAATCGCTAGACAGTGCTAAAGTACAATATGATATATACATATCTGCCAGCACCAACTACTGTGCCATAATGTATGTTCACATTGATTTGCTGGGGTCTTTATAACAAGTATCTATAGTATGTACAAAGTCCTATTCCCAAGTACCTATTTCAGTGGAGCTGAGCCGAGTTGGAGTACAGCTTTAGCACTAAGGCAATAGTGTTAAAAAAGATTGCTCAAAATCGTCATTTGTACAAATAATGAGTACCTAAAATAATTATTAGGTATTCTTCTAGGTAATTGTTTGATATTTGATGAGTTTGTTGACTCTGGGAGTTTATGGCTGCCTATAATATATATAAATAATACAGCCTAGTGAATGTTAAGATCAAATTTTATTGTTCTAAGTCACATGAATATGCACTTTTTGTGATGGCTTCCATTAAATTTTAAGGTGTTATTTGATTTGTCATTAATTTATTTACATTTTTAACACAAGCAGATTTTCTGCTTAAATGTGTGTTTTAACTTTGCACAGATAATGTAGTAATATAGATCTCATGTCAATGAATAATTGTTGTTATAGTAGGCTCCAAACTTTTAGCTGCTCTAAAGAGTTAACTTTTAATTAATAAATTTTAAAACGCTGATACAGAAATGTTAATTAAAGTTGAGCTATATATAGTTAAACATATTGTATGCTATTAAAAATTTGTGATTTAAATTGAAGATAATCTTCAGATGTGCTGTATCGTTTTTATTCTTCAGTCATTCAGTTGACAGAATAGGATGTACAACTCTTTCATTGGGCAGTATTATTTCTCAAGGTGAACTATGTAGTGAAATCTTAGTGGCAATATTAGTTTGGAGTTACCAACGAGT
Source organism: Tiana niger (assembly GCA_018249895.1). Taxonomy (NCBI): domain Eukaryota; kingdom Metazoa; phylum Arthropoda; class Insecta; order Lepidoptera; family Hesperiidae; genus Tiana; species Tiana niger. The sequence goes on from DWNH01000425.1 coordinate 11,132, forward strand.
GATACATTTACTATGTTTAATTTTGCTTTCGTGACTTAGAGATGTAGAAAGTTACTTATGTTTGTTAACATATTATTTTGTTATTTTTACTTGTTTAATAACAAAAATAAAAATTGCTTTGAACTACCTTGTATTTTTATTCTTACTTATAATTTATACCGTTTTCCGACCAGTTTATAATATGTAATAGAGTTTATTGATAGGGATTTCTAATGAAGAAAAAACAGGAATTTCTAACAGAAGTTATTTATTCGGATTGATTGAGTATAAATTAACACTTAGTATGTAAATAACAAAATCGTTTTAAATAAATTTTATTCAGGTTGATCTAAATTGTAGCAATTACTTAAAGATTATGTTTTGAAAACAAGTAATTAATTTTGTTCTTAGTTCATTACTTCAACTCAAGAAAAAGAATTGAGGTATAAAATTCAACTCGCTTTTAACTTTATAATAAAAACCACGATAATACTAAAACCTTTGCAAAACCAGATTTAAAACTTATATTGTAATTAGAAACAAATATATTTTCAACACGCATTCAAGAAGCTTTGTCATTTAATTTCTTTCAGTCAGTAGTGAAGATATTCTTTAAAACTACGAATAATATGTCAAGATACTTAAACCATTGTTATAATAGCACCACGCAAAACTGTACCGCGGTGGGCGATTCTTAAAAATGATACCGACGACCAATCTATTGCGAGCTTTTTAACCTCGAATCGCACAAACAATTGCATTGGTGTTGAGGAACTTAGCAGGAGCATGTGCCACTGTGTTATTACTATTTTGAATGTATTGATGAGTCCAAAACATAGACAGCTTCGTTTCCTGACATATTACAATTCGTAGTAGATTTACACAAATACATTGCACTACTACAGGCAGTCTGTTTGTCCCTAAAGACCACATCAAAGGGCTTTCACTTTGAGTTGTTTCATTTTAGGATTTTTGCGTTTCAGTTGACGTTTTTGTTCCTTCAACTCCCAACGACGCTGCTTCTCAGGGTCGTCCTCCTGAAATTTGTGTTAAATTACATTTAAGTTTATTAAATAAGCTAAAGTTAAGTTATTTAAATAAGCTTTATATAATCTTAACATTTCAAACTCTTTTTACAACAAACATGTACTCTAAGGGCCCAATTTCTAAATTTATACAAATTACACTAACACTACACTAATTATATACTAGAATAGTTGTATTTGTGTGTCCATATATAAAGAAACAAAGTTTGGAGCTATAAGTCTGTAACATTATTTGCATTAATAATAACTTTAAAACTTTTTATTTCTAAACGTTTCGAGCATACTTTTTTAAATGTTTTAAACTTCGTCTTCATAGGCTTGACCCATAAGATATTGAATCATTCTGTCTTAACAAGCTTGACTGACACTCCATAGGCATAAATCAGTACACCAAAACTATTATATCCACAACCTGACAGGGCACAGGGTAGGTACACTTATACTACTTAGTACAACTGGTACAACTGCTACAACTAGTAAAAGTGACACATGTAGTACTTGTACTACACTTGTAGTTGTCACGATTGGTACAATTGTTTACATACGGCGAGTATGCGCTCCTTCTCTTGCTTGCGCTTCTCCTCGCGGCGCTGCGCGGCCTGCTCTGCGCGGGCGGCGTGCGCGCCGCGCAGCCACGCCTCCGCCACCTTCTGCCGACGCTTCTCGCACTTCGCTAGTGCCTGATCAAGGACAATTTTATCAATGGGTTACATTTCTACAGTTAAGCAATTTATTGAGACTCGACCAGAAAGATGCGGAATGAGATGTTCAAGGGAACACTTTAAACATGACCATCTAACAGTGGATACATCTTGGAAGTGTAAAGTTTGAATGTGGATGTGCGTGCTCATTAGATTATTCCTTAATATAAAAAAACGAAATGGTACATCTAGGTTATTTTTAGAATTGTCACAACAGTAAATGTTTAGATAAAATCATGGATTTTAAAAGAATATCAAAAGAATCATAACATCACTTGATATTGCACTTTCCTATTAGAAAACTGTAATGTTCAGTCTTCCAGAAGTTTACCGAAATTAAGCTAGAGAGACAGTTTAAGCTAGACACCTTTAAATAAATTTCAAATTTATAATTAGAGTAACAAGGAATTATTAAATTTTCATTGAAAGCATAACTAAAGCCCAAAAGTATTAGCATTGGAAAAACTTTTCCAACCAAGTTATTGCTTCCCATTTAAAATCTGCAACTTAATGTGTTAGTGTAACCCATCACTGGTTTTTTGAATTGATTGAATATTTCCCCTCACCTCCTTGCTGAGCCGGAGCCTCTTGAGCTTGTCCAGTATGTAGAAGACCAACAACAGAAGCGGTCGCAGCTCCTCGCCGCCGCCGTCCGGCCCGAGCGCCAAACTGACTAGCATCACGCGCTCTGTGTCCGGTGGTTTGGTCACTGTTGTTTCTCTGTGGACGTACGTTTAGTTATTAAATATTTGTTATTATTCTTAATATTGTCAACATCAATAACGAACCAATTTTACAAGCAATATGGAATTCATACGCCAATATGTCTGTATAAAAAAAATTTCATTTTATGGGATATACAAAGAATGATCCCGATGTCTCTTAATGATGGGACTTTACTGGTCCACTAATCAAAAGGATTTTTAAATTAGATGCTAAGGGATATTAAATAGTTCCGAGATTTGAATATAAAATTCTTGGCTTACTGTATTGACCATCACACTAACGTAATGACAATTACAATTATTTAACAACAGTGGGACAACGGTAAGAAGATGATGATAAAAGGTAAAAATAAACGCAGTAAACATTACGGTAAAAGGAACGCCGCTTCAACAAGCCAGTCATATAAAAATAAACGCAGTACTCACTCCATCTGCTTGGGCCCGGAGTAGCGGTCGGAGATGTGTATGTACTGCAGGTGCGCGTGGTAGAGCGCGAGCGCGGCCGCCACGCGCGCGTCCAGCACGCCGCCCGCCGCCTCCGCGCACTCCGACAGCACGCACAGCGTGCCCGGCAGCCCGTGCTTGTCGCCCGCGCGCCGCTCCGGGCAGAACACGCTCTGGGGGATAAATAAAACTCAGTGCTAGATGAAAAAAAAATAGTTTTATAACATAATAAGTACTAACTCTATGATACATAAAAACCGTTTTTTTTTCTGACATTTAATTCTCAAATAAAATTTTTATTGAATAAAAGTAGCAAACAAGCTTGCAAACCGCTTCACGTTAAGTCACTGCAACCCATGGATTATTGCAACCTCAGGCAAGTCCTACCTGTGATCGTAATGGATGCGTTGGTCCGCTTGCTTCGCGGTAGAATTGGGCTGGCGGTGGTACTTTTAGGATGAGGATTTAAATTATACAAAAAAAAAACCATACCAAGTCCTGCATCTCTTTGGCCAGCCGCGCAGCTATCTTCTTCTGAGCGACGCAAAGAACGAACGGGTCGCAGTCGTCTTTGCCTAGTTCCACACGAATTAGTAGCGTATCCGGCGTCGGCCGAGCCACTCCCAGCAACACGTGGATAAGATCCTGACGCTGGAAATAAATAAATAAATTATTGTATTTTCCATATTAAATGTACATACAGCAAGCCAACAAGCGTGCAAATTCGCTCCATCCATCAACCTTTAATTGTCCACTGCTGGACATAGGCCTCCCCTAGTTAGCACCACTTCTTACGAGGCGATCATCTTAGTACTCAGAAGTAGCAACGCATCTATTTGCTATCTAAGGATGTCTATGGGTTGCAGTGAATCACTTAACACCAAGTGGCTTGCACGCTTGTTTGCTACTCTTATTCAATAAAAAAAAGGCAAGGCGCAGAGCCATATGTACAGGTGTACCTTGATGAGGCGCAGCGTGAGCAGCATGCCCTCGCAGCACTGGCGGCCGCTGCACCACATCGTGAAGCAGTGCTCCGCCTCGCGCCGCCAGCCGCGCTCACACTCGCCGCATACTATCTCTGGACCTGACTCACCTGGAACACAAAATAATTAATAAATAACACTTCGCACATATAGTCCATTCTATGCACATCACACTTGCATTCCCTGTGTCGTGGGTACCATGGACACATTTCACTAACACACAGACTCGAATCGAACCCAGGACCCTTCAAATGGGCAGTCGAATACAATTTATACTCATTATTGACTACCCGTGTGGTGTAGTGGTTACCATGCCGGTCCACCATTCGAAGGGTCCTGGGTTCGATTCCCGGCGGGGCAGAGGT